>JAEBDU010013216.1:0-20724 GCA_016802625.1 Heliconius numata
GCTTTATCGGTTAACGTTAACTATCGCCAACCTTCGTTCGTGTTTAGTATAGACAAGTACAATCTAATTATAGCTCTTGTATAACAAACGTTTATATTTTAAAGCAACTCTTAATATTTTAATATCTTATTTAAATATCAAAAAATATCTTATTTCTTTTTATTTATTTTATAATTAATAGTAATTATTATAAAGACCAATAATTTTATATTAATAAGAGAAACATGTAGGGTTCATATTAGGTTCATTTTAAAAACAAATAATTATTTCTATTTTGGTTAACCAAAATGCAATTTTGTCTCATCGGGATGCTCAGACGCATACGATGTTACAAATATAGAACTCGCTTCCAACAACTCGACGGTTTTAAATTTAGACTAGTGTCGATGGAAGGTCTTTTGTTGCTACAAAGATTGAGGAACCTTATTACTTTTATTAATATTTTTTTAACTTCACACAAACACACACATTTAGCAAAGTAGGCAATGTTCCACAAAGACACACCGTTCCCCATTTTTCGCCAAATTTTTGCTAAAACTAAAGCGCTTTGTCCTCTCACTAGAACCAGAGCGAGAAAATGAAAATAGTTAATTTCCACAAGAGAAAATCGAACCTACAATCGCCGCGTTTACAATGTGGCACGGCGTCCTCACACGTTTCTATACAATATACATATTATATAACAAAGAAAAGCAAAAAAAAACGTCAATAACAATCGCCCACGCGAGCGCATAATGTACTATACTGCGTTAAGGCGATAACGTAACTCACCGGTCAGAGATAAGGCTTCACTGTGAGATTTAATCTTCACATATCGCAAAAGCTTCCTATGTAACTTTATTTTTACAAGATTAGCGTGAAAACAACCGTCGCGGTGTAATAACGTGTTTAATTTGCTAATAGAAAAGGGAGGCGTTCAATTCCGCCACTCGGAGCGAACGGAGTGTCTCAACACTAGATTCATCTACCCGTTCGTTCAAATAATATACAGATTATACATTATTATTATTATGTAGATATTTTTACAGTCAAATAAAAAAATGGATAGTGATCAAAAACTACCCAATTACAATATGAATAATAGCGCCAAAATGTACGTTCCTAAATAAATATTTTTTGACATTAAAGCTAATTTAATATACATATTTTGTAGTTTCGTAATTTTTTTGCTTCTGAGTAGCAAAAAAAGTAAGTAGTAAGTAGTAGTTCCGTAACCATGACTTTGAACTTTTGCCAGCTGTCGAAATTAAGGTTATTTTGTTCTAATGTTCAAATGTTTACCGACTAATCGCTTCTTGGCCTAAATAAATGTTGATAAGAATTTTAAGTCTTATTTTGAATTAATTGAAAAAAAAACTGCAAATAATTAACACATAAAAGTACGGCTGAAAACACATTGTTCTTTCCGAGTTACGACATCGACAGTAAATTTGAGTTTCTTCGTCCTGTTTAATTAACCCGACCTTAATGCAGTAAGGTTCTGGCCCAGCCCCATAGGTTATGAGGTCAAACGGTAACATTAATTTGTCACGCTAGTAATGAAATAAAAGTTAGTTTAGCATATTTACACATTAGTACAGTTTATTTAGGCAATCAAGGTCAGTCTGGCGCACACAGCAGGGTAGGCAGAGGGAACCTAGTGTTCAAACACTCTGTTCCCCACTTTCCGAACTCAACGCCGCCCTTTGCCTCGACACCAGAGCGAAGAAATGCAAATTTAAATATTTCATTTTCTCCAGTTGGGATCGAACCCACAATCAGTCGCGTTTACAATCCCACTTTAATATATCTAAATGTGAGGGAAGAAGATATATAATATCTAACTTACATATTCAATTTACATAATACAGATATTCATTGAAAACGGTTACGCATGTCGCACCACACTCTGATGAACCAAGCCCAAAAAAATTAAGCAGCTCGTTCATCTTTCTATATAATAATAACAAATAGCTTCTGTCTGTTTTTTATCAAAGTGCATCGGCATTCGACCTAAATCGTGGATATATGTAACTATATATGTTCATATTAACATTTTTGCGAACTCCTGGAGTTGCGAACGTCGAACCCAGTTTTGTTTATTTTGTAAACAATGTAATGAAACTCGCTAGTCCACACGTAATAGACATCTGGCACGAGGCCAGAACAGCCTGCCTACGAAGTGGTATATCTAAAAAAAAAACTTAAAAAAAAAAGAAATCGGTTAAAATGTGCGTGATTAAATATATTAAAAGTAGAATAGTAGGTATACTAGTTTTCTGTACTATTTATTTTTGTTACTTAATAGAATTGTGTATTTTTTTATATAATACTTAAGCTAGTAGTAGATAGTACTAATAAGACATTTAGGGATTTAATGTAATCATTATAGTTCCTATCTTCTGCCCAACTTTCGAGACATTAAGTTATGAGTAGATGCACTCAAGTACACAAACAAGCGCGTTATCTTGTTACTAGAGCGAGAAAAGTCAGTCAGACGCTATGCTGCAGAGTCAAGACGTCCTCGGCAGATTTATAGACATTTAAAACTCGTTTAAATAAAAATAAAAACTGTTATAAACAATAGATATCACTCTTGTTTCACGCAATATTATGACGCTATTTAATACTCGTTAAATAGAAACACATTGACTACTTAGCGAAATAAAAAGTGGCCTAAAAAATGGTTATTTGTGGGTTTGAAACTTTGCATGACGAAGTGTGTTAAATTGTACTAATAATATCGAGAACGTTTTGCAAAAGAAATACTTAGGCATTTCTTTTCCCATTCATTTTTCACCCTATTTTTAAGACATTGAGCGTGTTGACTAGCGTAAATTAACGCAGCACTTTATTTTACATAGTAAGCGAGAAAATAAAAATACGTCATGATCGAGTGGAAATTAAACCCAAAACCGTCGCGTTTACAGTAACACGCTATACTGATGGGCCACGAAGACCTCATCTTGCATCTAGCGAGGGTATTCACTAAGATAAGCCCCCGCGCGAACTCAACGGAAACTCCCAAGAAACAGTAAATATAACAAATATAAATAAACCTATCGACGAGATTATGAATCTTGGGAAATATTTAATCTGTACCAGTTTTGAATATAAACAGATGTATATTAATATTTGTGTAGTGGTATTCCCAGAGTTAAGTTATAAATAATTAATAATTATATTAAAGTTTATATTAAATTCAATGATTTTTGTATTTAAAAATTGTTTAATTGTAGTTATATACCATGAAAATACCTAGGAAAGACAAATTCTAACGTGTTAATTATCATTTTTACTTTAGCCACACCTACTGTAGTCAACTCAATTCGTAAACAGGTCAGATTTCTACCTTACGTCGTTTACATACGAGTATTGTCATTTAATTACCTCAAATATGTATATAGTAGAAGATCCCGGAAGGCGTTATTTAAATTTATATCTGCATTTTTTCTGCCTACCCTGCGATGTGCGGGATAGAGCGTGAAGCTGATTATAAAAAAAATATGGCAAATCGCTGCCTTGAGATTCACCACTCATCTCGCAATGTCTCCAAATTTGGATAGGGAATGGAGAAGGGAGTGTCCTGACACTAAGGTCTCCCATCTATGCACCCTGTACCTGCATACTTATATGTGCGAAATTAATGAATCTTACCGAAACTAATACCTACTAATAAATAATTAATATTGTGAGTAATAATAAATTAATAGAATTATACTTAGGTATCTATTAATGTAATAAATTCACCATACTTTATTGATAACGACACGAACGTAAGTATTTTAGCTGAATGCTCTCAAACACGCAACATTTTTTATTTATTTCCATTTGAATCAATTACTTAATAGGTTTCACGCCTTATTTGAGATTGCCACAAAGTAGGACTAGGGCATGACAGTTAGGAAAAGGTCAAATTTGATTATTTTTATGTATAGGTACCTAACTTAGCGAGTGTTAAGACACTCCTTTCCACAAAGATACTTCCGTTCCACACTTTCCGCCTAACCACAACACAACCGTCGCGTTGAAAGTCGCACGCTTGTGTCTCTGTGCAACGACGGCTGTAAGAGGTTCGAGTCCCACTCGAGGATAATAATAGAATTAAATAGCTCTATTCAATATTTTCATTTTCTCGACTCAACATCCAATAAATGCCTCTAAAATTCGAAGAAAAGTGTCTTAATGGAAACAAAGTGTCCTAACACTAGATTAATTAGCATTTTAGCTGCTATTTGCGAAATATAGGGTGAAACTAATATAAAAAAATATATGTACAATAAGAAATAATAATAAATAATTGTTTTAATATTTTTGTATGCGACGCACGGCATCAACACCGTAAGCGCTCGGATATCCGTTAAGATTTGCCTATCTAAAATCTCTGTACATACGTCGAATTGGCAAGAGCGAAGGACAAAGATTTAATAGTAATTTCACACAAATTGTCTTAAAATATTACTTTAAACTTTTTATAAAAACTTTCTTGTGCCTAGCTAGAATATTCGTAATTGTATTATTTTAGCATCTTTTCCAAAAAAAATACGATAATAAAAAAAATGTCATGAAAATAATGTATTTTTTTATTTCATTCATATTTTATACCATTTTTAAACGGTTTTATTTAGCTCATTACAGTACTAAACAAATTCTCTCAATTTTCTTCTTGGTAATTTTAAGTAAAAATTAACTTTGCTACTGAAGGTACTATGGTAACTATAATATAAATCATTAGATAAAGTTTGTAAGGTCGATATTAGCACAATAGCCGCTTGAACTGTGGCATGTGTTCCGTTGAGTCACAAGGTCCCGAATTGCAAGGGATTTTAAGCCATAGACACCAGCGATACGGTCGTTAAACTCAGGTTTGGTCACAGTTGATAAAACAACAGTTCAAAATCCTCGAACAATAACATTATATATATACGAGTACACATAATACGTATCTAACAAAATTTGTTACATACGCAAATTCAGGAAAGGAGTGTGAACGAACTTAAATATTAATGGTGGCTAAACAAAAATTGGGAAGGTTTTGTGGCGTATGCGTTGATAAACGCTTCTGAATCTAATTCATACACACACGCTGTGAGTACACTTAAATAATAAATATTTTATTCATAAAAATATATAAACAAAAAAACTCACAATCTGTATTTTTTATAATACAACAAAATTTAGAGTTTTTAATATTTCAGACGTTTAAAAACATAATAATAACGTTTCATAAAATAAAAAGATTTTGTATATGAATTCTCTTAACAAGATATAAGGTCAAGTGGCCTTTTGCGATTCAAGGGCCCTTTTGCGTGCCGCGTCGCAGTATGAAGTCTAGTCAAATGAAAGGAAAATGTTTTAATTTGACATTTTACATACGTAACTTGTCGCAATTTTTTTTAAATAACCAGGTTTTACATGAACTGAGGCTTCATCGAATGTAAAACTCTTCAAATAAGATTTTTTTCTGCTAGTTTAAATAAAAAAAATTAAATGGTCAGTATAGATCGCTTTAGCGTCAAATTTTCAAACACAATGCCTAATTAATCATTTAAATATATGTATTTATTTTTGTTAATAATTTTCTTGTAATATTAGTGAGATTAAACTCATTTTTTTATTATGGGAAATAACCAAAACAATTGCATACTTTTATCAATTATAACTTTTGATATTTTATCTGTCTCTAAAAGTCATATGGTATAAACGTCAAACAAAGTGAGTGACCGTTGAACAACGCCTATTGTTAAAAAAAAAATAATTGCTTTACTCTCGCACCCCTCCACACTTGGTATACAGCTGCAATAATAAATAAACTTAATGAAATTACTATTGAATAATACTATATTGTTTGTTTGAATGGTTTCGGAGCTTAAGTTATAAATTAAAAAAAAAAACATAATAATAAAAAAGATAAAGAAAGGCTTTGTGGTATGTTATATTTTATGTCTCTAAAATAGTTTCACATATTTTATTCTAACTTTATTCTTAAACTAGGTATATAATTTACATTTATATTATAAATATAAATTATGTATTTAAAAAGAAAAACCCTCGACACAAGCAGATACGATTTTAGACAAGAAGATCTGATTGAACCCTCAACTATCGCATATGCAGTTAGAGGCTGTTCCCCTGAGCCAAGACGGCACAACTGGATATTAAATATCAAAGACAATATCAGGTGTCTGAAGAAAGCTTGACGATGTCTAATCAGCTGTTTCAGTGAATATTTTCTAAACTTTGCAAAGGTTGAGATTGAAATTATAAGCAAAACAGTACTTTGTGGCCTTTTCTTCTACATTTAAAATATAACTCCTAACATTCTCAAGGTAAACGCGATGGTTTTGGATTTGAACCCCAGACTGAGAAACGAACTACATTTTCGCATTTTAGTAAAGTAACGTGAATGAAGCGTAGAATCACTTAGCACGCCTGCCTGCTTGCACGCCTGTATGCGGGATACTGCGTGCTAATAAAATCAATATTACTTTTTTTTTCGTTTCGCTTCTGTCTTAGTCTCACTACATATAGTGATATATCACTATACACTACATGTTGTTTATAGATAGATAATGTAGAATTTGACTCTAGCAATCGGATGTGACGTCACGAGGAAACGCAACGTGTCGCCGCGGTAATTTCTTCCATACGATGGTCAACAGGACCAAAAATAGACGAAGCTAAGTTAGTGTACTACTACAGTACTATTCAAAATAATAACTACTATTTTATTTTGAAAAATACGAAGTGTCTTGACACTAGGTTCCCTCTGCCTCCCTGCTGTTTACGTTAACAACGTGAAGCTGATTGAATTTGATTATTTTATAAAACATATTTTATATATTTTACAATATAAAATACATAGGCGTTGAATTCTGCCTCTTAACACGCAGTGCCTCGATAATTCGGAGGAAAGTGGGAAACGAGAGTTTCTTATGGAGAACGGAGAGTCTTAATAATAGGTTCCCTACTGTGCTACAGCGTAAAACTGATTTTATGACTTGATTAACATATTTATGCAATATCGCTTTTTAATATAAATATTGTAACATACAAAGAGACAATCGTGAGATACAAGAGCAGGATCTTATTAAAATAGCCGATCTATAAACAGCTGTTGACGAAGACAACTTTCCCAACGCTGACTTCCGTTTTCTAATTTTTATTGTACATCGAAACTAAATGAACCAATACGGTCGTCAGAGTAGAACGGCTTTAATTTTATTATTGTATGTATAACACGCAGTTAAATGTAATTAGTATCTTTATTATTTGAGGCCAACATGGCATAGCAGCACAGTGTGTGAGTGAGTTCGATTCTCACTCAGGGGAATAAATATTTATCATTGATTTCCTTGCTCTATTAACAAAACAAAGCGCGTGGTTAAGGAAATAACACTTACAGGTTATTTATTGGGAACTAAGTGCTGATGATATACGTATTATGTAGTACCTATTTGAAAACGTATATCAAATATTTCAATATAGATATAGATAACAAAGACAATAATAAGAGAGTAGTAAAGTAAAATTTCAAATATTTTTAGAGCTTACAATCTTGTATGGTCACATAAATTTTACTAGCGACCAATAACAATAAAAACAAAACAAATAAATAAACCATCAGATGCACCACCATATGGTACATAAATACGTCTGCAGTCGGATTTTTGTTACATATATATATCTCAGTAACTGAACTTGGGCATGTTGTTTCATTAAAATTAAATAATTGTAGTTCCCAGTAAGATTAAGATATTCCTTACTTACGAATATTTGTATATACGTAATGTATGGACTGAGATCTTTTTACATGTTTTGTGTAAAGTATATGTAAAATAAATGTTTTTTTTTTCTTTTATAAAGCAATTTTTTCTTGTTCGGTTGTTTTAGACATGCAAATTGAGCACAGAAGTATTTTGCCTATTGCACTTAGAAAAGAGAACAGAAAAGACTAAAAAGCGTAAAAAAAAAGAAACATTATATTATAACAATATAATATAATAGTTAAACAATTTTAAAAGTCAACATTTTCTTTCCGTGTCGTGTGAATCACCGTTGATTTCCGACGGACGTGCATACTGATTCATTGGATAGGTATAGTATAGCATATGCTAATAACAAGTTTCATAGCATCTTCTTATGAATCGTATTTTATAAGTGCTTATTGAAATATCAGAAACAGAGTTAGCAAAGTTAAAAAGTATTTATATTAAATTTCAACGTAGCGGGATTTCAACCCGCGCTTCTTGGAAACCGTGGAAACCTAAGGCGTGTTAACGCTTTAATACATTAAAAATAATAAGTATCATTTTTATTATTTTTACTGTGTTTTACTCTTCGATTGTTCTGGGTTCAATCCACACACGAGGGAACACTATATTTAGTTAATTTTATTTTTTACGCGCATCGTTGTGTTCCGTTACTCTAAACGCTATATCCCGAATTCGGGGGGTAAGCAGTGAAAGGGGTATCTTACCACCAAGTTACCTCTGCTTAACCTGTCGATAATATGCCAGAAAAAGTGTAGATCCTATATTATAATTAAGTAAACAAAGTCGATTTTTTAAAGCGAACCTATTTATAAAAATGCTTACAATACCATGCATAATTCATATGTCTTTTATTTGAACTATGACAGCTGATTAGCTTATTAATTATGGGGTTGCATACACCATAGAGGAAACATTCGTCAATATGGTGGCCGTGACCGTTTTATACAAGCGCTTCCTCTATTACCTGCCAATTCAGACTTTTAAAGGCTGCAGAAATTTAAATTATATATGCAAAGTGTATTTACATGTAAATAAATGTTTTCATATTAAGTTTTAAATACTGCTATTTTTTTATTCACAAGTAACCATTGTTTTTTTAAATAATAGAATTATTTCCGCTTGTAGCAGAAGAAGCCTAATATTAAGACACTCCGTTGCCGTCTTTCCGCCGAATTCTGGATTCATTGATTGTTAAGTGGCGGAACTATACGCCGGGCATTGCCTCGATACCAGAGCGAAGAAATGAAAATGTTACATATTTCATTTTCTCTGGTAGGAATCGAACCTACAATCTGCCGCGTTTAAAGTCCTGGGTCCCCCTCCGCCACGAGTGGCCTCAAAAAATAAAAAGAATTATTTCAGAAATAATAAGTATCTGAATAGGACGATCATACAAATTGTGACGTTTAATTCCACCACAATAAAACGTAAAGTGCAGAACGGAGAAATGTATCAATAACTCCTCTTTATATTTCGAAATGTATGAAATGTAAGTTTCTTTTAGGTCTCGAATTCCAATTGAAGAAGGTAAATTAAAATATAGCTAAAAATGAAGTCTTAGTGCTATAGCAAAATAAAAGTAAATAATAGAATATGTTTAAGTCAGATTCGGGCTCATGCAACCAAAGTGTTCTCCACGGATTTCAATACATTGTGTGTTAAGTAACGGAACTCAACGCCGCGCTTCCTTCGCTTCGTCCTTTGAAGCATCGTTTTCTACTACCAGAGCAGAGGTTCACTGATCATTTCTCTTGATTTGCTTTGAAAGGTTCCTCTATAAGGCTAATTGTACATATTAGTATATTGATATCTAGTATAATTTTTTTTTTGCATTCATTACTATCAGCTTTATTGAGGGTCAACGCAATGACGGACGTCGGAGGCCGGAAGTCCGGCGATATCAAACTTTTACCATCCCAGCCATTTATAGAGTATAGACCTACTTAATGACCTTATTACCATTATTATTATTTTTTAGTTTCATGTTGTATCCCGTATGTAACAGGGTAGGCAGAGTGAAACTGAGAAGAGTGTTAATACACTCTGTCCCCATTAATTTCGCCGAACTCTCGTCGTTGCTTATTGAGTGGAGAAACTCAACGCCACGTTTTCCTTCATCTCCAGTGCGAAGAAATGATAATATATAATATTTCATACCTCCAAAATTCCGACGCTTTCGCCACTCCTCACAATGGCTTCAACTATACCGATTTATATAGTATACTCAAATAATATGGTACAGTATTTGTATTTACTTTAATTATTTAATAGAATTATTATTAATTTCTCCAAAAAACCTCCATTAGGCAGAGATTCCTCTATGGTATTTGGAAAACTTACATTTGCATTGGACACAAATGCCAATGAACTGACTAGAAATAAAAAAATAATTTGTATGTGGTAGAAATATCAGTTGAGAGATATAACAGTGAAATTCCACCGATTGTTCAACAAACTGTATAGAACTAGCATCAATTCCATTGGTAGTATGCACTCCAAAGGCATAATAGAATAGATTTCATTTTGGTGTTGATAAGAAGAAAGCATTCAAAGATGTTGCCTCAAGCAATTTTATCTCTTCTTTCCTTAAAATACATATAACAAAAGAGAGCATTTGTATTTTTGTATGTATTCAATTATGAAATTTTTTGATGAAAAACTAGTTCAGACTACCAACCCATAACTTCAAGCTTATGACATAAAACATTTTATATTATTTGGAAAATTTCTAGTTTAGTATATAAAAAATAGATAACATGATTTATTCAAGCTATTTTATAAAAAAAAATGCATAGCACTTAACAGAGCATCCTAACACTATGTTCTTTTTGCCTACCTTGCGGACTACAGCATGAATGAATAGACTATTCTTCATATTTTTATGTATATTTGAAGTTAATATGTATTTGTAAATATAATTAAATAAAAATAATTCTGAATATGCCATTCTATGTTTTCAGTTTCTCAATTCCAAGTCTATAATGCAATACATGTTTATTTAAATGTTATGTTTAATAAATTTCATTAAGTCGTTTTTTTTAAATAATCTTACGATAAATTTACTTTTTTCATGCAAATATTATTCAAAAAAAAATAAAATAAAATATTTTTAGATCATACTTATCTTATTTAACTATTACATAAAAATAATATCTAATGAAATATTCACTGTACACTCAATAACGGTAGTTAATTTTTAATGTTTACAGAGAACTGCTGTTTATTAGAACGTATCTCAAATTAAATTCTAAAAGATAAAACAAACTTACGTATTTCTTGAGCATCTGCGCTATCCTTTGTCAGGGCTAATAAAATTAAGTAAAACATAAACCAGCAAGCACTCAAACGGCCACATTTAAACATTTTTACACACGAAGTGTTATGATTTTTGAACATTTAGCACTTAAACAACTATATTGTTTAAATATACAAAATATGCATATTTAGTATACAAATAAACACGATTATTATAAACAAGGCACTACAAGTATTTCATGACGCCAACCACAGCCAACTACAATTACCTACTAAACAACTGACATTTTTAACATACAAAGTACAAACGTCAGTCAATTGACGTACCGATTGTATTTTGACATAGACACAAATGACAGTTTAATGACGTTTTATCCAAAATGGCTGCTAAGACACAGATAATTTAATGTATACTATATAACATCAACGTAAATGTTATATACGTACAGTCTGTCTATGAAGAGTAGACTAAAAATGAGGGCGCAACTGTCTTCACGCTGCCGCCGTCGTTCGCTACCAGGCATCCCCATCCTTGTTTTGATAGTGGGTATTTACTGTAATATTGGTAATAATACTTGTGATGACATTAAACTTACTTACTTTGTAACTTGAGGTTAAATAAAATAACAAGACAATAGTTTTAGTGACATAAAAACAAAAAAAAATCTTTTAGAAATTAATTGAAATAAAATATAACAACCTTCTGATAATATATAATGTATAGGTATTCATAGTTTTAACACTTCAGAAAGATTAAGTTCTGATCCTGAAACCACTCCAGACAGGCGGGCGATAATATTTTGATAAAAAAATCACCATTATTTATGTCAATAATTTATTAGAGGCCGTCGTGGCGCAGGAGTACAAACTGTAAAACGACGTTTGTGTGTTCAATCCTCGCGCGAGGGAATTAATTATTATTTATTAACATTTTCATTCCTTCGCTCTGGCACTAAGGCAAAAACCCTGCGTTGTGTGTGGAGAACAGAACTCTTAATACTACGTTCCCTCTGCGTACCTGTGTGCTGTATGCGGGATATAGAGTGAAGCCGATTTATTTTTTAAAATTTTATTTTTTAAATTATTTATAAGTTAAATACTTATAAGTATTTTCTAAAGTAGGGTAACACTTATTTTGCACGGAATACCCTCTTCTTTTGATTTTCCGTATGGTTCTAGATTATATTTTTCAATTTCTTTTAACTCTTAGTCCGCAGTTGGATACAAACGTGTTCATTATTTTTGTTTAGTCCTCACTGAATTATCATTAAATTGAATAGCAAGTTGTGATAAATTGATAATTGCTTTCTCTGAAAATAGGCTTCCATCATCATGGCATCAAAATACAACAGAAATTGTATATTTACTGGTGTCGTCGATTCACTTTGCTTATCATGTCAAATATATTTGAAAGTGAACGATCTGGACCGCCACGTGGAATCTCCGCAACATTGCAGTAATTTGAAATCTATTAATTACGCCGAGAATTTCAAGGAAGATTTAATATGGAAGGTTTGTTTTAGGCAATTTTAATTTAAAGGTGAAGTTTAGAACTTCAGACACGTTGAGGCCGTCATGGCGCAGGGGCACAAGCGTGTGACTGTAATGCGACAGTTGTGGGTTCGATCCACTCTAGGATATGAAATATTTAATATTTTCTTTTGTTCGCTCTAATTTCGGGGGAAAGCGCTGCATTAAGGTCCGCCACTCAACACAATGCAATCAATTCTGCAGAAATTGAGGAGCGGATTGTCTTAACACTGAATTCCCTCAAAAATGTTCAAACTCCAGGTTCTCTCTTCGCGACCTCTCTGTTTTATAAACGAAGCTGTGGCGCAGCGGTACACGCCCATCTGTACCTAAACGCGACGCTTGTGGTCCCGATCTCCCATTTAAAATGTAAGGTATTATTTCATTTCTTCGCTATGGTGAAATGAGAAAATTGGACGGAAGAAATTATGGAATGGAGAGTTTTTTTAATTAAATACGTATTAACTAAATTCTTTTTTTAATGTTAGTAGGGTAGCCTGTAAATAAAAAATGACCATTTTCGCCTTTAGTCTTAGTTTGTCTAGGAAAAATGCCAGAAAAATAAGAAAGAAAGATCAGGCATCCATATTGGCATGTTTACTTTTAGAAATATATTTTTGTGAAAGCACTTCATTTTCCATTTTCACCTCTTGTGGACCTGAAAGCTATACCCTGTCTTATCAGTGCAGAGGAATTGAAATATCTTAAATACAATTATTCCCATATTCAAAATGTCTCTAGATATGCCAATGAGTGAGGTTTGAATCCATAACCACTTGCATTACTGTCATATGTCCTGTTCTTCCAGAATGACCCAAAAATAGTATATTTATATGTGAATTTTGTTTCAGATTAAACAAGGTTATTATTGTGAGATTTGCAATTTAGTGATTCAAACAGTAGCAAAAGTGCGGATACATTTGAATGACTCAATTCACATTAATAATAGACCAAAGTATCTATTGAAAGAATTTAGCAAAGGAGTGATTGTTTTTGATGATATTTTCATTGAAATGATTGCATGGCATGGATTGAGTGATGGATCTTGTTACATTTGTAACATGGATAATGAAAATGTTGACACTCACATAAGTGAGCCAAAGCATGCTGTAAATCTTATTCAGTGCAGTGTAGAGCTGAAAGGCAAAGCAGTTTATCGCAAGGTAGTATACATGCATAACAAAAATTAAATATTAATTAATAAAACAACATTATTAAAATGTTACTTTTGAGTTTACACTGTACCTGGTATATAGCAGGGTAGGCACAGTGGACCTAGTTTTAGGCTACTCTATTCCCCACCTTTTTCCGCCCAATTTACACACGTATGTGTTGAGTGTCTCAACTCAACCCTGCAATTTTGTCTTCAAGCCAGAGAGGAAGGATATAATTCATTCCCTTCATTGAATGAATTATATTAGGAATTGAACCCACTACCATTGTGTTTATTCAAGACACTGTGCAGCTGCACCTCAAGAGCCTCTACAATTTATGCAATATTTATTTGTTATACTTGTATTAGTAAGACATCTATTTATATTTCTGATTAAAATAATAAAGTTTCATCAATAAACAAAATGTAAATGAAGGTGAGTTATATTAACACATCATCTATAAACTTTTCTAAAAAAAACCATTAAATTTAAATTTTCTTGTTAAATTAACTTAAAATTTTTATTATATGATTGTTTTCATTGATTGGAACATAGTTAGATTTAGGACCATTTGGAACATTACATTTACATTACTAATTATAAGAGTAAAAAAAAAACATTTTTCCAAATGTGTGTTTAATATGTAGGTATTATAAAATTGCTAGATCCATTATTATTATTTATTTTAGATTGATGACAACTTGATCAATTGTTTGATATGCAACATTCTAATCAGTGCAGAGTCCAAAGAATTGCATATTGAATCTCCAGAACATATCAAACTATATTCTAAGTGCCAAGAAAATAGAAAAAAAATAAAAAATGAGAAAAATAATTTGATCAATCAAATTGATAATAAAGAAGAGAAAGAAATGTTACAAGAAAAAAAATTACTGGACTTGGACAAACTTGCTACAGAAGATGCTAATAATAATTGTTCAGAATCAAATGAATTAAAAAATAACAAGACCTCAATAACTAAACAGGGAAAGGAAAATCAGGTCATACCAGCTTCAGAAGCATTACATGAAGCAATTCAGTTTGCTAAACAGAATCACATGAAATATAAAAGAAATGGCACATATTGCTATGCCTGTAACATCAAGATATCATCGTCACTTAAGATGATGAAAGAACATGTGTCAGAAACTTCCCACAAGGAGAAAGTTGATCGATACAACCAAACTAAATTAAATGGTAAATCTTCTGGCTCTTATAATAAAAAGCCCATGATAGATTTCATAGACAGTAATGTAGGTGTTAAAAATATGCTTCATCATGATAAAATAATTAATGATAACATTTGCATTGAGGCAGTTAGCTTCAACATGATTGGTAAATCCTGCGGTAAATGGCGTTGTCATGTGTGTGAAGTGTCATTCAATGCATCACAAATGGAAGAACACAAACATACGTACAAACATAGCAATGCTATGCTTGTGACACCTGTTCTCACTGACTTCATATGTGAATTCATCAGAGAGGTATGAACATTATTGAGGATTAAATATTTTTGTTGCATCTCTTAAGTTAGAATGTTATTTTATTATAATATATAATTATACATTTGATTCAGATGCCTTGGTGGCACAGTCAGGTCAGTGCCTGACTGTACATTCAATTGCTGTGGTTTGATCCCCACTTGGAGTATTTGAAGGCATTTAAATTATCTTCATTCTCTGCTCAATCAGTCAAATAGTAGTCTTGAGGTTTAGATAAATATAAATTGTAAATACTTAATTGTGTTATTTTTACTTGAGGTATTTTTGATTATATATTTATTATTTACAGGTGAGAACCGGAGTGTTTCACTGTGGATTTTGTAATTTTATTGAATCATCTTTAGATGGAGTGCGGAATCATTTAAAATCAGTTGAACACTGCGATCAAAAGGCGTCGTGTCAACGTCGTCTAATGAGATATTGGCCAGAAATACAGGAAGAAAGGCATAAGAAACGAATTATGAATTTTATGAGAAAGTTACATAACATGTAATTTATCTATATGAGTATTTTTTATTAATAATTAAATCATTGATACTTATGTTATTAATTACATTTAATCTATTGAATTTAAGTCAGCATATTTAAAAATAATTTTTAACTTTTGTAGAAGAATCTTTTTTTTTGACAGTTGGTGTAAGTTAATTAATAAACGCCTTGTTTCAAGTATCGTACGTATGTTATTTCGGTAAGTTCATACTAATTTAAATGAATCGTTGATTGAAATCGAAATTTTTATATTGAGTAGTGGATAAATATCTATAACATAAGTATACAAGTTGATATCAATAAAGGTCTGATCCATGTTTCTTTTTGTTGTATTATAAAATAATTGAAATATCGATAATTGAGAAATCTAAAGAATTTTTTGCCTATTTTTTATAAATATTTTTTGAAATTTGAAATAAATATATGATTGTTTTTAATTTTTTATTACTTATTGCACTATTCCAGTGTTTCTTTTATCAAAACTATATAATCAATTTTATTTATACTGTACCCATTATAAGTGTTGCTTAAGGGAAATAAGTAGTTATCTTAAATAAGATAGAAACCTACAATATTTCACCTCCAAATCATGGTTTGTTGTACATTAATAAAGCCCTTGTTTGGTATATTATATCTTTATATACAATATTCAAGCAAAACTAGCGTCTTGGTGGCTATTTCTAAGCTTTTGGTCTGTTAATTTTTTAAGTTTTATGCATCTAATTTTTGACATTTTGTATTGAACAGTAGAACTCAACGCAACACTGTCTTCTTACCAGAGCGAGGTAATGAAAATATTATTATTTCTATCTTCGGATTGGAAATCGAACCCACAACCGTCGCGTTTACAGTCATAGTCTCGTAAGCTGTGTGTCTGTTTCTTCAATATATTTACGAAAAAACAATGTAAGGTGAAAGGGGTTGTTGGTTTAAATAATATTAATATGTGATCCAGCTTCACGCTTTATCATCCACCCCGCACTTAGCAGGGTAAGCTGAGGGAACCTAGTGTTAAGACCTTTTTCGTTGTACCTCTTTTCATTGTACATGTTACAAAATAATAGAACATTCAACAATTGAGTAATCAGCAATCAAAAAAATTGCTATTTATTATAAGGATATTTTTATTGAAATAAAACAAATAAATATAAAGTAATGTTTTTAATTACTTATTGCACTATTTCAATGTATCTTTCATCAAAATGAATTATAATCGATTTTATTTGTACTGTACCGATTATAAGTGTTGATTAAGGGAAATAGTTATTATAAATAAGGTAGAAAAATACAATTTTCACCTCCAAGTCATAGTATTTCGTACAAAAGTAAAACATTATTAAACCCCTTGTTTTACCACTAAGAAAATACACAGAATGGTATATTAAGTCTTTATTTACAACATTGAGAAGCCACTTACTATCTACTTTTGCTTTTGTTCTGTTTTTTTTTAGTTTCACGCTGTGTACCGCATATAGCAGCGTAGGTAGGCAGAGGAAACTTGGTGTTAAGACACTCCATCCCCCACGCATCTAGTCTTTGAGATATTACGTCTTGAATGGCAAAACTCAACACAGTGCTTTGTCTTGTAACCAAAGAATATGAAAATATTAAACAAAAAAAAATTCTGTATGGGCTTCGTTTTGTTCAGTTATCCTATTTTAAGGTTTAATTACAAGTCCTTTCTAAATTTCCTTTGTCAGAATATTACATAAAGAAAAAAAAATAGGTAGAAAATAAATTTAAGTGCTTATTTCAATTACTTATGGTGGTAGTGCTATTAACTATAAAATAAACATAGGTACATTAGTTTACACAAAAAAAGTCTATATATTTGTTTTACAGCCCCAAGTTGCTTGAATCATATAATATAATAACAAATCATAACTATTGTTATACCATTTTATATACAAGAATTTTCGTTAATTTTTGACTTTAAGTTAAAAAAATATGTCACTACCTCTATCCTCTAGGAAAACAAGTACGTCCATTCGTCCACGACGGACGGTGCAGATTCAAATCTCGCTATGTTCAAAGCTTCATATGTCATCTAAAATATATATCTAATATTGTATGTTAAAAATAAAAACAATGTTTTCTCTTAATTCATACAATGTTTTAAGCTTGAGATATCCTGATAAGTTTTTATACAAGTCGTTTTCATATACCTACATGTGTGTATAAAAATTAGAATTAAATTAATCTTCAGAATATACCGTTTGTTCTTCGCGTACATAATTAACTTATTTATGTTATATGTATATTTCCAATATTTTTTAAAATTTTAAAACATTGTATATATGAAATGTCACAAATTATATTGTGATAAAACTACTGATTTTCTTCCCAAGTGAAAAACGCGCAGAGTCATAAATACCTAAGAGCGGCCACGACTCTTCGACCGTACTATAATCTAACTTTGATTTATTAAGACTATCACTTACCGCTCCGGTAAAAACAAAGCGCCGCGGTGAGTTTCGCCAATTAACACGCAATGCCTCTTAAAATTAAGCGACAAATACAGAACGGAGTGGTTTAACACTAGGTTCATATATGCGGGATACAGCGTGAAGCTAAAAATTTTGAAAGTCCCAATATTTAGGCCAACCTATACAATTACACACGTGTTAAAAAAACACATTAATAGTCTAATTTCCAAAAATGTGTCATATTAAAAATATGCAATTAATCCGGTTAAAGAGTTTAATTTAAAATACACTTTCCATTGCAATAAAAAAATAAAGTCAAACATTTTTCATATACCTACGAAACTTCGTAGGTACGAGTTTTTCAAATTTTTTATACACTTTCGACTTATTCGAAAATGTATAAAAGAATTGAAAGTAGCGAAATTTGAACTCGCACCATTTTCTCACCATCCAAGCGCTCTGACCACGAAACCATATGTTCGCAATCAACTACGTCGAAATTCTTATATGCGGGCCTACAACTTAACACAAAACAAAAATGTTAACGACTAACATACATACATACATATAAAAACAACAGTTTCCGCTTAAATTAAATCACATACCCGCCATAACACTG
The DNA here is from genome assembly GCA_016802625.1 of Heliconius numata. Classification (NCBI taxonomy): domain Eukaryota; kingdom Metazoa; phylum Arthropoda; class Insecta; order Lepidoptera; family Nymphalidae; genus Heliconius; species Heliconius numata. Next base: position 18,730 of record JAEBDU010013216.1, read on the forward strand.
GAATTATACAATATTTTAGTATAACACAGCCGGCAAACGACAAAAATTCATCATGGTGGAAAAAAAGCTACAATTTCAAATGAATCTCAAACAATAATAACAATATTTTGGTTTTGGACCGTGTAGATCAAATTATCGGCTAATAGCAAACAAAAATAATAACACACGAAACGAACGCCATTTCATGCCAACCGAAAATTATGCTTAATTAGAAGATTATTTGAACTACACGATGATCTACACTCATAAAATTGTCTTACCCCAACATACATTATATTATTTAACGAATTGCTTCGTTTATAACAAAAACCACATCGTCGGTTAGATAAAAAGGGCATATTATAGAAAGACTCAAATTTTACAATGCAGATATTTAAAGTTATGAACTTATTTTTTTTAACTAAATATACAGAGATGGCCAGCAGCAGCAGGTACAAATCTCAATTCTAAAGCACTTCCAAATTTATTCAGAATAAAATATAATATATACAAATATACATACACTCGTGTAATCGTAAAAGCGACGGTTACGGGTTCTATTGTCGGGGCAATAAACTGTCATTTCCCCACTCTGGTAACAAGACAAAGAACGGAGGTCTTATCACCAGGTTCCCTTTGCCTACACGAGAAAAAGCGTGATTCTAAAAATATATAAAAAAAAACAAACATTTCCACCACAATTCACTTCACTATTCACTTGTCACTAAGTAATTTGGAGTCCATATTGAATTTGTGTATCTTATTACAAATATTGTCCAATTCCTTTTTATTATTATAAGGGTCACATATCCTAATTTTTCTTTCTTTTTTTTCTGAGTACATTTCTATAATGTTCCATTGACGAAGAAGTCGGAGGCAATTTCTTATAGCGTCCGTTGAAACAGCTTCGCCTGAACACAAATTTTACATTTTAAATTAAAATAAATAAAAATACTGAGGCACAAAGTGTAACTGTAAATGCGATAGTTGTGGGTTCGATCCCCACTCGACGAAATGAATGAATATATAAATTTAAATAAATATTTCATCTCAAGTGGGGTGATTCGAATCCACACCCAGTCGTTTTAACAGTCAAATTTTGTGCTTTTGCGCCACGAGTGGCCTCTAACAACTAATACCAAAACTCAAACAAATATAAAGTTACACTAACCGTATCTCATTTTATTCTGTGAGAACTTCTCCAATAGGATGTCCAGTGTCGCCGTAACTAATTCCTTTTGCGTTGATGTTTTCAAGTTTTGACACGTCACTGAATACGCCTCGAGCAACGGACGGACAGTTTGTAATAGACGACGTCTGTAATAATAAATATATATAAAAGTTTTTATCTCATTTTGGTTCTGAAGGTAAGGCTTTCATTTCTTAAGTGTTATTAATATTAAGAGAAGTAAGGACAATAGTAGTTTAAAGAAAAAAATAATCGCGATTACCACTATCCTAAGATTGATAAAAAATATTAAACAAATAATAGATATGATTACAGAAAAATATTTTGTACAAAGTATATGCATAAAAGAACCTTTCAGACACCGCCTGTTCTGTATCAGCAAGACGATATTTGATGTACTGCGTGGGATCTGGCCTTTCGTCTTCGTCGTCAAAGTTCTGGGCAAACCTTCTGGACCAGCGCTGTTCTTCCAACACGTCTGTAGCCTGTAATATAAAAAATAAATAAATCAAAAAATCGCACACAGCAGGGAGTTTTGGGACACTCACGCTACAAAAGTGTCAAGGTAAGAAAGAGTGTCGAGGCAAAAGCGCGGCATTGAGTCCCACAACTCAACACGCAACACCTCCAGAATTCGGCGGAAAGTGAGGAGTGAAGCCAAAAAAAAAACCACATAAATACCTGCATATCAATAAGTATTTCCTTAGAAATTTAACTTGTAAAGCCTCTAGAAGTTTCTCTTCAATCCTGGTGCAGGGCGCACACAATATAAACTCTTGACTTAAAATTTCGCTCAATTGTAAGGCGGCTTCCATTAACTCTGAATG
>JAEBDU010013216.1:25724-46074 GCA_016802625.1 Heliconius numata
CTTAAAATTTCGCTCAATTGTAAGGCGGCTTCCATTAACTCTGAATGCCTTATTATTTGGTCGTCATTTTGCTCACATATTATACTTTCTAGGGCTGTCACTGCAAAATTATTAAATAAATTGTTGTATAAATTCAAATATATATTTATATATTTGAGGCCATCGTGGCGCAGTGTTGTGTGACTGTAATCACGTTGGTGATCAATTTGATTCCCACTCGGAGAAATCAAATATTTGTGTTTTTGTGAGAGTTTCGTCACCCAACACGCTATAACTCGAAAATTCGGCGGAAAGTTGGGAATGAGAGATAATACTAGGTTCCCTCTGCCTATCCTGGTTTTGGCGGGATGCAGCGTGAGGCTGGATGAATAAATAAATAAGTATTTTTGAGGGATTTTGTTAGTCATCTCATAAAGTTGAAGTTAAAAATATGACCACTAGTTTACTTGAGAATTATATATTTATTTGATTGGAACTTAAATAATATTTTTTTTTCAGTTTTGTATTATATCAATAAACAAAAAAAAAGTTCTAGTGTTATTTAAAATAATTTATAATCAAAAATCACATGTAATACAAAGTAATAGTCATCAGTTATATGAATCAAGGATAGGCATCTAGAATGCAGTGGCCTAACATTAGATTCCCACAGCCTACCCCACTAAATGTGTTATACATGTATACTCACCTAATATAGCAGGCGCTGCATAATGCGCAACTAAGGCATTCGCATAGTATGAAAGTTCGAGGGAAGCCGGCACTGTGGTTTGAATCCGCACTTTATTACCTTCTACACGAATTAACGAACTACCAAGAGTTTCTAGCTGGAAAATAAATTTATTGTAATTATTTAAACTAGAGATTACGAATTGGCACGTACAATAGACGTTGGCTATGGCAACGCAAAGTGTCCCACAAACATATTGGTAGTTTTTTGCGCTGTACTCAGCACATAGCAGGGTAGGCAGAGAGGGAACCTGGGAACCTAGTGTTTAGGTACTACCGTTACCCATTTTTCGGCGAATTATGGAGGCATTGCTTTTTGAAGAATAAACATGAAATGAGTTACTAGAGCAATGAAATAACAATATAAAAAATTTCATTTCCTCAAGTGGGAATACACAACCTGAAGAGTTTACAGTAGTACACTTGTGTCCCTGCGCCACCACTGACTTCTTCAATTATTGTCTCTCATGAATTTAATTATTGATTCGATAGACCTTGAATGAGGCTCAGCGTGCAACTGTACATAGAACGGTTAGTGGATTCGATTCCCACTAGAAGGAATTAATTATTTAATTATGTAACAAAACAAAGCGCAGCGTTCAGTCATAAAATGTCACAAAAATTTGGTCAGATGCGGGGGAAAATCGGCTACCTTGCTGTATGCGGGATACAAAGTGAAGCTAAAAACAAAATAAGATCAGTAAGAGAGAGAATACAAACTCACAGCTCGTTTCACAACAAGATGGCCGTCCCCCGTGTATCCCATATCCCGTCCTTCCCGCTTTAAACACGTGCCCCGCGCCTCTACACTTGCTTGCAGTGCGGACAGAGTGCATCCTGATCGTTGTTCCGTTAATAGGACGTAGGATAGCACGTTTGTACACATTAATGCTGTTGATTGTGCGGCGTCTAATGTTATAATAATAATTTGTTACTCAAAAGTTTAGTTTTTACTTATAAAATAATTGAAGAAAATATTTTTACGAAGAAAATTACAGTATTAGTAAAGATAGTTACAGTTTCGATTCTCATGAGGGATGATAATTATATTTATTACAAACAAAAATACAAAAAAATAAACAAACCATAAACAAGATGGCGGCCAATCGCCTCAACCATCATCTTGTGTTCCGTACTCACTTCCGCACCAAACAAACTGCTGTGGCTGTGGTTATATAGTATTTGTCTATCTAGATTTACTGCTAGGTTATTATTTGGTGTCAGACTTTTGTTCATTGGCACTTTTAGGTAGTTGTACTTTTGGAATGACGTCACTAGTTCCTGTAATGAATTAAATATAAAATGTTTTTTAGTATATACGAGTAAATAACTTTTTTATAAATATGCCCGCTATACATAAAATATACATAAAATAATACAACGAAAACGAACCTTAAGCGAAATAGGCTGATTGAAATCCACTCTGATCCCACCATGGTTGGTATTCAATGTACTCCATATCCCCCTCAGGGCCGACCAGAACGTCTCCATCTGTTTTGGCATACCCAACTGTTCCCTGACGAAGTTGCCGTCGACCAAACGGTCGTAGTTCAAGGTCACGGGGACCAGCAGGGCGTCGTTTATTGTGCCGTCCAAGTAGGCGTCTGTTATAACTGACAGGATGCCAGCTGGAAATAATATTTACCGACATGTATATACAGGGTGGAATTGTCAGCGCCACTTTAAATGAAACCACAGTTTTAACTACTCTATAGAAGCCTAATTTAATTGGGAAAAAAAATAATTCCCAAAAATGAAAAAGTTATTTTTTCAAACAAAATAAATAATAAAATTATCGTTTTAAAATAAAACGCCATTTGTAAAATATAACATAGGCACGCACACACTTACCTGTCAAATCGGAAACGTCGCACACGTATGTGTGCGTCACACGAAATACAGGTATGGATAAAAATCGTGAAATGAAAAAAAATTCCTACGTCCAAACTGTTGAGGTACCTTGATTAATTTCTTAGGTGTGGGTTTGAAATATATTACTCTATATGCAGTTTCAATAAAAGAAGCGCTGCCTCTTCCATCCTGTATATAAACTAGCCACTTTAACGCAGCTTCAGCAGCGTACGTTTATTGTTATACTAATAGCCATCGCGTGGCTTCGGCCACTGGTACAATACAATCATTTATTTTCTCATCTTAATTACTGTCGTGATCTAAGAAAATTAACTTTTTAAAGACGATATCCATACATTGATAGCTAAAGTTTTAGCAAAGTCCATAAAACACTTATTTTGTAGCAATATCGTAGCGTGCAACTCTTTATATAAACATTACTTTTTTTATTTGTGAACCGATTGAAATAAAACAAACACTAAATATTAAGTGAAGCTTGCCAAAATCCAACAATAAAAACTGCATTTAAATCAGTTTAGCCGTTTTTGAGACTAGCGTGAACCAACACACACCGATCCGATAGACAAAATATACTAAATCTTTATACAAGTTGTCGTTTATGTGTTATTCTAATGCATAAGCTATGTTACTGTAAAGTTTCATATAAATCCGATCAATAGGTTTTAAGGGAAAGTGAATTTATTATATTAACATAGTAGCATACTTGCGGTTTCCCACGTGGCTTCGCCCTCATGGTGAAATGGAAATAACTAAGAGTATTATTATGACAAATGATATATTATAAGTATCCAATATAACCCTGTCCGCAAAGACATCGAAACAATTAATGTGGTGTATAGCCTTCCTCAATAAATACAAACACAATTTATCAGTTCGAGCAAGTAGTTCCGGAGATAAATGAGTTCATTTAATTTAAAACTCCATATAAAATATTTTAATTTTTTATTATAATTTAAATAAAGATTTAATTATTATTTTATTTACTTGATAAGATCATGAATCATAAATATTACTTCTTTATATTAAATGTGCGACTATATTAATTTGCCCACATAACACAATACAATTTTTATGAGAAAATAATTATATTATTTAAATAATTTCCATTTATCTTGCAATAAAATGTTATATAAAAGTTAATTATAGTTAATAAATATGAGTTTTAAATGTCAGTCTCGTACCTACCACCAGATCCTTTGCGTAAGCAAGAAATATAAAAGCGTAATTAAAATATAATAATTGTTAATAATAACGTGTTATATTTACACAATTAAGTACAGTCGAGGAGCCGTGGCCGCCCTGAAGCCAGCTGTAGACGGCTGCGCAATTTTGATTTTAGTATTTTTATTACCTTTAATTATTTCATTTTCTATTTAGAACAATGCGTAGAAGATCAGATATCCTGACTTTATGGAGGCCATGACTTGTACGTAATACGATACCTACGATAATTTTAGTAGATGTTGTCGTTAAAATATTAAATAGATTTGTTATAGCTTTATAAGTAGGACTTTTGACTAAATTGTACCTATAGTTTTTCCTTTAACTTAAGAGTAGGCGCGCTTTATCTTGATACCAAAGTGACGAAATGTAAATACTTAGTTGATTGTCACAGACGCCGCTGCAATCCATCTTTATTTATATAAAACTAGTGACCAAATGCAGCTTCGCCTGCTTAAACTTATTGTTACGTCAATATAATCTTTACATAAATTATAATGTGTTATTTTGATGTATAAGCTTCATCAAAATCCGTTCAGTAGTTTTTGCGTAAAAATAGAACGAACATCTTCACAAACTTTCACATACATATATCAAAAAGATATATACAATTAGTAAACTGACCACATATATTAATATGTATTTTTACCTTTTGGTAATTGTGGTTTTCCAGTCCTTGTCCTCCCACCTTCAATGAAGAATTCCAAATTATTGTTTGCGGCTAAACTATTAAGGATGTACGCTCTGAAAATAAAATAAAAATTTATAATAGGGAATATACATATTTTATTGAATCTTGTCTAAGAACACTCTCGATTAAATCACTTTTAAAACAAAAAAACAATCAAAATCGGTTCAACCGTTTGGGAGCTACGATACCACACACAGATATACAGGTACACAGATACGTCAAACTTACAACACCGTGCTGTTTTCGTCGATGGTTAAGAAATAAATACTGTCAAGTTATGTATTTGTCTAAAATTATTAATAGTGTTTTTTCAAAATCTAAGTCGGTACGACTTAGATTCCTCCTATTTTCCTCCCGTCTGTCGTACTTTTAAAGAAGAGAAGTATGGTGAACGGACTAAATTAAACTTTTTGTTATTACAACTAATATTGTTGTGATAAAAATATGTTTTTGATACTTTAAGACGTGCTTTATTATTATTAATAAGGTACTAACAATTTATCAGCCTCACTCGCTTAAAGTTTTTGTTATATTATAGCCAAATTATACAAAAATTTATATAAATTGTAACTTATGTTTTATTCTACTGTATTAGTTACTCGTATAAGCTGTAACAAACATCCATCCATAAATAAGTAGGCTTTTTGCCTGAGCTTATATTAAAATATAAATTTACCTTAAAGCAGATTTGTATACAGGATCGCCGTGATACTCCGAACCGTCGACCCTGCGTCGAATGAAGAATGCGCCGCAACACCGCAAGAACCACCTGCAAAAAAATTAAATATTGGAAAATTACATTATGGTAATCAATAAAAAACATATAAAATAATAAAACCAGTGAATATGTCGCACAATCTTTACACTTATTTGCGGACGTGGCACAAGGGTGTGGGGAATGAATTATTAATATTTTCATTTTCTCTCTTTAGCACCAAACGTGGCGTTGAGTTCTATCAATAAACACATAATACCTTGAAAAGTCAGCGGAAAGTCTGGAACTCTATGTTTTCTCTGCCTACACTGCTTTATGGAGGATACAGAGTTATGCTAAAATAGAACTATATTTACATAGATATGAACCAACATAGAAAAAAAATCTTCATAGACTTCGTTCTTCTACCAATCGATTGTATTTGGATAATATTAACTCTATTAAGGTCCACAGGTACTAACATATTTTTAAAACATCGAAATTTGAACGTAATGGATTTAAACCCGCGCCTCTCGGTACGATCTCCAATGAAAGGGTTCGATTCTTGCCACGTTTTAAGTAACAATCAGAACGCCAAACCACTATTCATAGACTCACCCAAAGAAGGGTATCCTCATGTTATCACCAGCAGCCACCAGCGGCGGTCTCAGGCCGGTGAGGTACAGTGTGAAGGTGACCAGGATGTAGTCGAAGTGCGAGCGATGCAGAGGCACGAATACCAGCGGCAGGCCCGCCGCCTTCGCCCGCCGGAGGCGCTCCACGCAGGCCGCGCGCGTCCCGCAGCCGCCGCCCGCGATGCGGCGCACCGCCTTGTGACACAGCCATGCCACTAACCTGCGGGAGATAACGTCGATAAACATCGCCCAATATATAGATGTTTCGATAATAATTTAACGCTGCCTAGTGTCAAAAGACTATTTTTCGGTTTTCTACTTTTCTCTCAATTGTCGAGACATTGTTTTGTTAAATGGCGGAATTTAACGCCGCGTTTTGTTTTCTTACCAAAGCGAGACCATTAAAATAATTCCCCCCCAATAGGAATCGAACCCACAATCGTTGAGTTTACGGACAGACGCTGTGTGTTATTATTTATTTTTTTGTTTCAAAACCAACTGATGATGTATTATAATATCTTATTGCGCCATAGTTTTTTATCTTGTCTCGGTAAAGAATTTATCTAACCATTTTAATTATACGGGTCATATGAATGAAGGTTAGTCCTCTATTTTAGACTGTTCTGTATTTGTTTGTTATTTTTTGTTTTTTGTCTTTATATACAGCCTAATTAATATATATTTTCAATCTTCCCATATTTAGCAGACATTGTGTGAATACTTTAAATATAGTAATTCCCCAAGTGGGGAAATTAAATATAGCAATACCCATAATCATCTCGTTCACAGGCAAAATACCTCATTACGATAGGATATCTGGTAACTCAAAAATGCACAATAAGAAGTCAAGATTTCCTTTCTTCTATTGATTGAGTGTATACACAGAAATTATAACTTTAATAATGTTTATGACAAAATCAAACTTGCACTAACCTTAAAATATTATTAGACATAGATGATGATATATCGTGAAGGACTTTCATAGCTCTATTTTCAACCTTTTTTCTAATATTAGCGTACGTTTTCTCCTCGCCATGTTGTCCGTTTGCTGTAGAATTTAATTCTTGACGAGTTGTATCCTCTATTGCTTTTTGAAAATGCTCATCTTTTACCACCTGCGATAAAAATATTTAAAGAAATTATTCGTTTTATTAACAAAATAATTTATTTTTATAAAAAAAACAGGTAAGGAGTTATAATTAAGAGATATATAGATATAGAAATATATATATACATAATATTTCAAGATATGTGAATTATAAAAACTACAATATAATGTTTCTTTTAAATATTATAATAATTATAAGCTACTACTGTTTATAAAAAAATAATTTATTCACATTTTCATTATTTTATATACTTAAATAAATTACTTTATTTCATAAAATTTTAGCAAATCTAAAAAACTAAGATAACAAAATACGCTTTAAAGTTAACATACATTTTAATTATTTATTTAGAATTCATATTATTACGTAAGATTATAAACAAATAATAGAACGACATGATAATTTAAAATTCTTTGTATTCATATAAGTTTTAATTTTCAGTTGCAACAAAAAGGTTGACTGGAAACCTAATATATATTAGAATTGTGTTTTAAGTATCTAGGTTATATTTAGCATAACTGTAGCAGAGTTAATTGTTTTCTTATAACAATAACGAGCTGTGAGCAAATGATTCACTTTGTATAAATTAACTCTAGTCACTGGTAAAATAGGTAATGAGAAGCGAATAATCCAATTATATGTTTAATTCTTCAAAAAAAATTTCTGTAAATTTTAATTATTTGTCTTTTTAAATATTTCGTTATGTATAGATATTAATACTTACATTAGGCACAACGTCGTTATAATCATAGCTGATGAGGTGGACGCACTGAGCTAGATCGCAAAGATAACGCGAAACTACCCCACCATTTGCGAAGGTTTGCCTTCCAATGTTGAGAATATTAATGACTGCACCGGATTCTTCTGTTTTTGGATCCTTCCAAGAGTTCTGCAAAATAAAATGTATATTTACTACAAATGATTAAGGAAATACATATTTATCGTTCTAGGACATCTAGGAGTAAGAGAAGGCCACAAACAAACGAGTCGTATATTATTTTAGTTTATTTTTCACGAATTTCATGACCTTATACGTAAATTAATGCAATATGACAAAAGAACATTTCCAACAAAATAATATTTTCTGCTCGCAAAGAAACATAAGAGAAAATGTCTTCAGAAACTGCACAATAATCCTACAATTTTGTCCATTCATTTAAATATACATATATAAAATATAAAATTGAATAGACTTGATTTTAGAATATACAGGGTGTCCCAGGAGTCAACGATAAAACAAAACCAGGTGATAGACCAAGTCGTGACAGTTATGAGAAAAATATAAAAAAAAATCTTTATCATGTATTTTTCATATTATATTGATTTTAAAAAATATCGGAAAAACCGACACCCTGTGATGGTTTTTCAAGTCCTAGGGCTACAAATATTACTCTTTCTTAATTTTTTTTTCTGTAATGTAATCATGAATAACCCTTCTGTGAATTACAGTTTAAGATTTAAACATACCTGCATTAGTTTTCAATAAAATGTGGTGTTTTTGCCAAACATTAAATTCAAAATATTTACTACGCCCAACTTTAACCGACTGTACTATAAAAGAAATGTACTACACTGTTTTTGCAAAGTTGGCGCATTTAATCTGGATTCCGAAATGGTACGATACTTGCTGGATTACTTATTTGTTGAAGAGAGAAAAATCGAAATACACGATAATCGGGATGACGTTCAGCGTTTTGGTATCTTTTCCGATACATTCTAGCTGCAGCATTAGCATTATATAACCACTGTCCATGAATGAAATGCATATTGGCAATGTGTCAAAGACCGAGTATATGGCCTGCGAGAGCCCGGACTCGAGCACTATCCTTATAGGTCCTGAGTCAGCCCCTAAGTCGGATAAGCGTTGCCTGGGCTAGGTGGCGGGAGGTCACTGGTGTGGTCTGTGATAGCAGGATACCGTCCTAACTCTTATCCGGCCAAGGCGATCGTGATCGATGCCTCCAGACTGGTGCATGACGGATCCAAGGTACCTGAACTTTTCCAACTTAGGGGATGGCCCAGGACTCATAAGGATAGTGCTCGAGTTCGGGCTCTCGCAGGCCATATACTCGGTCTTTGACACATTGCCAATATGCATTTCATTCATGGATAATGGTTATGTAACGCAAATGCTGCAGCTAGAATGTATCGGAAAAGATACCAAAACGCTGAACGTCATCCCGATTATCGTGTATTTCGATTTTTCTCTCTTCAACAAATAAGTAATCCAGCAAGTATCGTACCATTTCGGAATCCAGATTAAATGCGCCAACTTTGCAAAAACAGTGTAGTACATTTCTTTTATAGTACAGTCGGTTAAAGTTGGGCGTAGTAAATATTTTGAATTTAATGTTTGGCAAAAACACCACATTTTATTGAAAACTAATGCAGGTATGTTTAAATCTTAAACTGTAATTCACAGAAGGGTTATTCATGATTACATTACAGAAAAAAAAATTAAGAAAGAGTAATATTTGTAGTCTTAGGACCTGAAAAATCATCACAGGGTGTCGGTTTTTCCGATATTTTTTAAAATCAATATAATATGAAAAATACATGACAAAGATTTTTTTTTATATTTTTCTCATAACTGTCACGACTTGGTCTATCATCTGGTTTCGTTTTATCGTTGACTCCTGGGACACCCTGTATAAAGAGTTTTTTTAAAATTAAACACACATGTTATGTAATAATATTTTAAAGACGTCATGAAATACCTACTCGTATTAAAGTATATTGTTTCAAAAACCTGTTTAAATAATGCGCGATTCGAATATTTATATTATAAAAATTTCTATAGGTTACATCAAAGATATTTGTGAATGAATTGAATCCCCCATTTTCTGGATTTCCCAGAATTTTGTTTAAACTAGAGAACTAGCTCGCGGCTTCGCCCGCATGAGGTACACGTTGATTTAATTACTAATCTAAACTGCTTTCATTTTCACAGCGTGAAGGTGACTGACTGAAGGAGAAGGAATGTATAGGAAACAACAAAATACATCAATGAATTACATAAATAGATAGAAAATTCTGAAAATAATGTTAAGCGCGTGATTCACCTGTTTAACCAGGTCATGACCACGTGGTCTTCATTTTTTTTCTCAAGGAAATCTATAGTAGTAGTAGTGATTGAAATCGGAACAAGTAGATAAAAGCATATTTATAGATGATAAAGTGGTTACGTCGCTATAATATTTATATTATGTAATATTTGTTACTTATTTTATATACCAGGCACAGTTCTGTTGGATACATTAATTTCAACATTTACATAAAATAATTTATTTATTTATTACGCATTGAAAATCATAGCAACAAAGTATGAATAAATAATCTAAATTTATTATTGCTAAATAAATAAAATAATGATAATAATCATGATGAAATAAAAAATCATGAAAACATTATTATCAATAATTAAATAATTTCTAAAATTTTCAATATAGCATATAACATATTTAGTAATATCAATATAATAATAACAGGCCAGTCGTGGCTATTGGTGGTTATACATATTTCCATTTCTTCGCTCTGGTGTCGAAGCAAACCGCGGTTGAGTTCTGCTCCGTTCCGTCTTAACACTAGGTTCCCTCTGCCTAACATACTGTGTGTGGGATACAGCGTCAAGCTGATTTAATTTGCCTTATAATATAATTATAATTTTTTAATTTTCAATTTGCCTTATAATATTAATATAATGTAAATTTAATAATATAACATATCAATATCATGCAACATAGCGAGGTCGTCGTTCGCTCGGACGCGGTTGGCCCGCGCATGTCACGCCACCATATACGACGTACCGTGCACCGCGCGAGTTTAAATTTGGAATAAAGCGGCCATTACCAACGACAGATACAATATGAATGAATAAACTATAAAGCGTGAGTATTAGTAGTTCATAATGCCAATGGATGCGTCATGTTTAGAAATTTATAATAGGCGTCAACTATTAATGATAATAATAATCATTCAAGTAATAAATAATACAATAAATATTATTTTAAATAAAGATGTTTCTTGATATATTAATTATTACTAGCGGCCCATTTGCAGCTTCGCCCGCATACCACCTATAATACTCTTATTATGCTGATCAACTTGGTTTCATAATCCTGAAAAAGTGACAGGATAGCATCAACAGCAAGGGACTCGAGCCTAGGCTTGCGGCCGTAAGCAAATCATTGAATTATTTTTATTTTACATTTTCTCGAAAAGTATAAAGCTTATCTTCAGCCTAACTAAGAATTAAACTGTAGTTTTATATAACTTATAGCACTCCTGAAGAATGTAGCTTTCATACAAAACAAACAAAAAGTTGTTCCAGAGATCTTAACGTTTAAATAAACAAACTTATCAGTATAGAAGACATAGAAGACAGAAGTATAGATTTCTCATCTCAATAACGAAGTTCACCGAGATGAAATTGTAGATAGAAGTCAGTGATTCATAAGAAATCAATAGTAACTATATAAAATGACCTCAACAATTACTTAACAATGTTTTATTAATTATTGTTTTTTTTTAATTATTTAAAAAATATCATTAATTACTCAGCTTAACAAAATAAAATATCTACTTAAAGTCTTTTTTTTAATATCACTAATAATATTTACTTTTAAGCATATAAATAAGTATGATTTAATGGGATCTGATGTACAGATGGCAAAAACCTTAATTATTTTTTTATAATTATAATCGCTACAAAAAGTATATATAATTTTTATTAGAATCATAAGTATTAAAAACTAGAATTGTTGTTTAACAGCGGAAAGATTTTATAATCTTATAAATGAATATTTATTAAAAATATTTTGGATGACATGTGAATGTAACATCAAAATTTATGTTTTTTTAGCATTATAAGAACCTTGTATATTATGTACATATATTTAATCTAGAAAATGCTTTTAATAAACTTTTTTTTCAATTCTAATTAATGGTCATTTGTAACAAAAAAATAAAATAATGTTAATCTAGACTTTAGAGGTACAAACTCGAACTGTTCTGGTACACTTATTCAAAAATAAACAAGATAACATGACAGGGAGCTGAGATAACATCAGTTTAACTCACGCCAATATAATTTTATTTGAAAAAAACCAGTCGGAATTGTTCAGATAAAAATAAAAAAATCATTTTCTTTTTATTTATCTATATATATGAAATCGAAAGGTCACTCACTCCTTCCGAAATCTCAGAAACTTCAAGTGCTAGGAATCTCAAATTTTGCATAGGAGTTATTTATAGGACGTAGATGCTCGCTAAGACGGGAATTTACAATATTCGACTTCTAAGGGGTTGTTTTTGGGGTCGAAAGTTTGTATGAAACTTCGTTACTACAAATTTTGCATAACGTCACTAGGACGTAGTCATGGAGACAGAAATGAATAATAACATAGTTCACGCGGGTGTAACCGTGAGCGGGCCGCTAGTTTATTATATATATTTTTTATTTTTACTTTTCAAGTTTTGCTTTTGTAATAAACAAATACTTTATGATTCCCTTTTTTTGAAATGTTCATTATATCAATATGTACATATGTACTTGTTCACAATAGTCAACATTAAAAATTTCATTTAACATTCCAACAATTTGCTTTGTCTTGGTAATCTACAATTATTGTTATATTTTCTCATACTTGATTAATTAATGTGCGAAGGTCTCTGCTATTAAAGAATCGTATTAAATCTCTATAATAGCTATATCTAATATCAACTATAACACGTTTTTATATGTTAAAATTATTGAAAAATTGTAGAATAACAGAGGACAACCTAAAAAATTTGACGTTTTGAAATAAGTACTGAACATAATGTCAATTGTTAATTTGTATTAACAATACAATTACAACAATGCAAATAACATTCCATTTAAAAAAAACTTTACATTTTAAAAAATTAAATAAGGCTTTATATATATATTTTTTAAATATAAAACCTCATTTCATTTTTCATCTAATTGTTATAGAAATGTGCATATATATAGCCCGTTACATCAGTAATAGTTCGCCAAAATTTGACATGAGTATTCCTTTTTTCTTTCAGATTCACGCTGTTTTAGACATATAGTAGGATATGCAGAGAAAACGTAGACGAGAAACGTCCTTTCCCCATCCCCGGCGGAACTCAACGCCGCGCTATACCAAGTCAACGATAGTCAGTCACCTTTTGCTTCGGCTACCTCCGTTAACTATAATATTTAACGTGTATGATGTGGATTCCATTATCATTTCCTTGCTGTGCTAACAAGAAAGAGCGCGGCCACTCATTGCGCAATATTTATAAAATTCAGTTCGAATACACTACGCTCTTCCTCTGCTATAAAGCTGAAAATATATATATTAAATCTAGGTACTTATTTAGAACAAACGCAGTAGATGAGGAAAAGTATATAAAACAATATGTCCCCAAGGCATGCAATCAAAGCAGTACGAGAGAGGAATACGCACAACTACCTGACATATAGAAATGACCGTGACATACCCCGGGACAGGTGATACATTTAAATTGTAAACTAATAAGTAGATTTAAATTTAAATTCACTTAAAAGTTGTAAAAATAAAGGCGGATAACTAACAATATTAGCATATTGTATTGCATCCTTGTCAGTATTGAGATTTACGAGCAATGCGCACGAGTTTATTTTTAAATCTGAAGGCAAGCTAAATATTTTTTCACATATAGTTTTATTTTTCAATGTTCTATTCCTACTTGTGGGAATGAAATTATTATAATTTCTTTGCTCCGGTCTGGTCTGGTCAAAACAAGAGCTTGGATTCCGTCATTTAAATTTAAAATTAAATCAGACGAAAAGCGGGAAAATGACTGTCTTATTTATAAAAACAAAGAAACATAGAATTAATAAAACTACAAGTATTTCTATATCACAATGTATTTAAGGCATTTTTTTTCTTAATTTCTTAATTTTATTTTTAGGCAAAATGCCTTGCAACGATTACATCATATTTTCAGCTTTTAAGTTCTTGATGTGTAATTTGGTTAACCGTTAGGCATTCCGCCTGCCATTTTGTGATTTCGTACAACGACCTTTTACCACGCCTATTTTTTGCCATAATTTTTCGTTTTGAAACCGTTTATTACGTTTATATAGCTAATTAATATATTTAAATTTAACATTTCCACTGCAATAACTGACAAATAATAATTAAATTCTTCATATAATAAAAAAAATGTTTCATATACTATTTTTTAATTGTAAAACTTTAAAAGCTCTCAAGCGTCAACACTAAAAGGCCATTTTCTTATATAACACTATATTAAATAAGAATTTTGCTATAATAAACTAGTAAACATCAAAATTCAATGTAAAATGCGAACCTGTTTTGTTAATTGCACAGATTCGACGTCTCGTAGATTATGCTCTAGGTCATTAGTCATTAACAAATTCAGCGTCATGGTCAATGAACTACTATAGTCTATGATAAAAAAATAATATATTATTATTTTTTATATATTATAATAATATATTATTATTTTTGACATTTCAAATTCATATTAAATAGCAAGCGGGGCCAACTAACACAATACAGTGTTGGTACCGATGATGTTATGCGGCAGCGAAACCTGCATATTACAGAAGAAGAATTAAAGAAAGATGAATGCCGTGGAGATGGGATCTCTTCTTAAGATATGTAGAGTTAGCTTAGCTGAACGAATCCGCAATGAAGAGATTCATAAAATGGCGAATGGTACTAGCGAGGAAGTCACGGTGAGAATGAAGAAGAATATAAATTTTAACAGTCTGACAACTATCACGGTTTATTGGATATAGCCTGATGACAAACGGATGAACGGATATAGAAGTTTTAGTAATAAGGCCTCATTTACCCTTTTGAGTACGGAACCCTGAATATTAAAAAATCCTTAAATAAAACCATTTGCTTTTATAACAAATATACCCCGTACGTAATATTGTACATTATAGTGTATTTAAAATTCGAAAGGTTATCCAGTTTACAATTCTATTATATAAAACTAGATGATAACAATTTAATTACTTTTTCGTATAAAATGTTATTTCATGCTTTTTTGTTTATTCTTAATTAATAAATTAAATAAAATAGTGCTCAAAAGCAAAAAAAATAAGAATAATTAAATCATGTACTCGTCTTTGTTATAGTAAAAAACGATAGAAGTATGCAACCGTGACGAATTGCGCAGTATTTTATATTGTTTTATTAAACTTGTTAACACAAAAAAACCTCTGTAAACTCTACAAATTTAATGAAAAATATAAAATACAAGTAAAATAAACAAATGATTGCTATTATATTTCTAAAATTAAAACAATTTATTAAACACATTTAAATGATATGCAATCAATTGTATTAATAAATTAATTTTTAACAAAAAGAAAAACCGACTTCTAACAACGAAATCAAAAGTGAAAAATAATTATATAAAGATTTTGTAATTTTGAAGTCGGTGCCAAGTAAAACAAACAGGCTTAGTAATTAGATATTGTAGTAAGGGTGTTGTAGCATTAGTTTGACACCGACTTCAAAATTACAAAATCTTTATATAATTATTTTTCACTTTTTAGTTCGTTGTTAGAAGTCGGTTTTTCTTTTTGTTAAAAATTAATTTATTTTACGATTTTTAGTGATGGATAGATCTTAAAATGATGCTTCTTGAACGAGTGGTGATGGTGGTGGTAGTGGTTGTGATTGTTCTTTGTAAAACTTCATTTAATTAGCTATTATTTTTGTGCAAAGTTACATTTTGGTATATTGACACTTGAAACATACATAAAAAGTATTCGGGTGAATTCGGAATCTCCCTTTTTTGAAGTTGGTTGAAAATGAGAACATTCTCTTTTTTGAGATTGGTTGTAAAGAAATGCAACGATCAGGAATCTCACCTCTGACATCAATATAAAAAGTTTTTGCTTGTAACTATTACAGTATAATCAATTTTTTACCAAAAAAAAAACAAACTTTCTCAATTTTCACCGGATTTCATAATCGGAACCTAACCAAACTTTCACCAAATTATCCTTGAAGTGTATCTTTTCAAATAAAAAAAGAATCATCAAAATCGGTCAGCGTGACATTGAGTTATTCGGCTATTTGTCGCGCACATACATATGTGATTTTCTCATAGATACCATAGTCAGTCATGAACCAAAAAAAAATGGGACCATTCGGGAAGCTTCACCTTTCAAACAAAAAAAAAATTTTCAAAATCGGTTCACCCAGTCAAAAGTTATGAGGTAACAAACATAAAAAAAAATAAATAAAAAAAAATACAGTCGAATTGATAACCTCCTTTTCTTACAGAAGTCGGTTAAAAAACACTTTCATTGTATAAGTAACTACTGTAAAAGAGTAGATTATCAATTCGGCTGTTTTTAGGGTTCCGTAAAAAATTAAGATATTAAATTTAATTATATATCTTAATCGAGGAATCAATATTATATGTATGCATGTATGTATGTTTGAGCAGAAGTAACTGCGTAAATTTGCACATAACATTTTATTGTATTTACCTATTAACACGCTACATGTGCACTATGAAGGTAAGGTCACTTTGCAATTCTATGAATTGTTTTTAAATTTGTGTTGTCTTAGATGTATAAAAGCAAAAATTGAAGGAAAAAGTTTTAAACTTTTTCCTTGAGAGTAGACTTAAAATTAGTAAATATGTGGGTACACTTATTTAATTGTTTGCATTAGTCATTTATTCGATAGAGACAACAAAAAAATTAACATTTATATAATAAAAAATAAATTAAAATATTGGTTTGCAATTTTACTTGGTGGCTCAAATTGCGGTGTCCAATTTCGTCGTGTGTACTAATTTTAACGACATTTCAACAATACCTACATAATTATATGTTTGCACAATTCGCCTAAAGAAAAAAAAATACATTGAACGTTTCTATATGAGTAGGTACTAATATTTCAAAACTGAAACGTTTGTGTGGTTTACAGCGGTAAATTCAGGAACTACTAATTCATATTGGAAAAGTGTTTTCATGTTGGATACTCCACTCATATGTTATACTTAATTCTTAATTATATCCATTTAAAATAAAAAATTTAATACACTAAACAAAGTTACGTAAAAACTACTTAGAGTTAGTTAACAATAAATACGGCATCAAAAAAGATACAAACGTGACTTAAAGAGTTCACGATACAATACACGTGATTACTAAAAATTCAGTTATCAGATAATCTAAGTCTCACGCCATTGTAAGTTGGGAGTGTTTTTTTTAAATATGTCAACAAAAAAAGTTGCAATTAAATTATATATTAGTGTGGCTTCTACCATAACAATATTATAACTAAATAAATGTATGCACTAACACTCATGCTATCAAGACAAAAACAACGGCAACCTATAATTTGTCCAAATCAGTTCGCAGGTTTAACAGGTATACGTAACAAAGGAACGGATATACATACATACACTCTAAAAACATTAATTCTTTTGGACTTCGCCGCAGACATGTTGAGTAATTCATCGGAAGCAATTATTAAGTTCTTATAGAAATTAATATACATATAATACAACAAGCTATTATTTAGGTAAAATAATAATAAAACAATTGAAGTCCAAGAACTTAATTAAGATAAAAATAATTAGTTTCTTATTACTCTATTTATTTCGAAATTGAAATAAATTTAATTTCTTCGTTCTGGGTCAAGGCAATGCCTCTAGAATTCGGCAGAAAGTGGGAAACAGCGTGTTAACACGAGTTTCCTAACCTGCTACCCTGGTGTTGGGTACAGGTTGAAGCTGATTTAATTAAATTTTCATACTTATATCCACTTACCCTAGACAAAGGTGCGCACCGATAACACGCCAGACCAGCTGGCGGCCGTGTCTCCGGCTGCGGGGCCGGCACTTGAGGATTCTCCTTTAGACGATATAGCGACGACGCTCGAGTCTGTTGACAATGTTTTATTATAAGCACAAGTAGAACGCTCGCAGATTTACTGACCTTAAGTAATTTAAATTAAGAGTTTCTAAAGAATTTAATTTATGATTACATATTACTAAGAACTGTTACCTTAAACGAATTTTATAAAATAAAATAAATCATGTTTTATTTGTTATTTTATTAAATTATTATCTCTGATAGAAATAAAAGTAGGAGAAGGAACTAAATTACAAACTCTCTATTCTGTAAAAAGATTGCTAAAAAAAACCCCCAACCCCACCCCCAAAATTTTATTAATATATGAACAATACTATTAAACAAGACGACACTATAAATGTGAGTTATATAAGATGGCACCAGTTTCACAAGCAGTGCAATAATACTTGCGACACTATTCTTTGTGCATGCTTATATGCATAAGTGCTCGTGAATGACGAACGAATGTTAAAATTTTAGCCTGTTAAAATTTAAATAATAAGAAATAAAAGTAAATTAGCGAGTAGCAAAAAAATATGTTAAATAAGAAGCAAATTATTATGTCTAGAAAAATCTTTAAAGTTTCGAAAAAAACAACGCGAAAAAATTAACATTACTTAAGTTAAATATTAACATATTTGTACATATTTTAGACATAAAAACATATCTTTATATATTAGGTACATATAAAGTGCAATACGTATTATATAACAACGACGAAGTAAGAACAGAATTTTAAGTTAAATCCCCAGAAAAAAAATAGTAAACACAGTAGATTTCGACGAAAAGCTGCCCACTTTGCATGAAGAATAAAAAACCGTTTATATAAAATGTGATAAAAAACATTTAGTTTATACTACAGTTTTCCTTACCGTAAGTTCAGCATCGAGCTTAGTATAGACTTCGGCATGTTGTCTGCGGCGCGCGCGCACCGCCTGTCGCAAGGAGGTAGAGTCGCGATTACCACCACACCACCCGCCCACCCTCTCGCCGACCACTTCTAGCATATCAGCTACACGACTGTAACAAACAAACAAAAAAAATATATACAGGGTGGAATTGTCAGAACCACTTTAAATGAAACCACAGTTTTAACTACTCTATAAAAGCCTAATATAATTCGGACAAAAAATAATTCCCAAAAATGAAAAAGTTATTTTTTCAAACAAAATAAATAATAAAATTATCGTTTTAAAATAAAACGCCATTTGTAAAGTATAACATAGGCACGCACACACTTACCTGTCAAATCAGAAACGTCGCACACGTATGTGTGCTTCACACGAAATACAGGTATGGATAAAAATCCTACGTCCAAACTGTTGAGGTACCTTGATTGATTTCTTAGTTCTGGGTTTGAAATATATTACCCTATATGCAGTTTCAATAAAAGAAGCGCTGCCTCTTCCATCCTGTATATATAATACAAACATGTACATAATATACTTTAGACTTATTATAAAGCTGGCCTCGAAAAGTATCTAATAGTTTGAATTACTAAATTTTACCACGCTGTATCCCGCACACAGCAGGGTACGCAGAGGGAACTTAGTGTTAAGTCACTCCGTTCCCCACATTCTGCTATGCAAGCTATACAGGATATTATATCCCTTTTTGACCAGGCAATGAAGAAGAGTCACTTAGCACGAAATTATTTTAGAGCAGTAAATAAAAAATGAGTAATTTTTCGCGGAATTCTTACTCTTTGTGTACGACACAAAGAGTAAATGATGAAAATAAAAATAATCGATCTTTGTAACTATCTCGATCTTTATAATATCATTGCAATCGTTAAAAACGAGCAAAATTCCTTAAATACATATAAAATATACATAAGTAGGTACATTTTATATGTAAATCCGGCAAGGGATTCAATAAGTCCAAAGTTCATAATATAGAAGATATTCTTAATAATATGTCTAAATATATATAATCATATTGGAATTGCTTTAACAATTATCATAATTCTATTAACATTAAAAAGTTTAAGATATTAAAATTATAATCTATTTAGAAGCTAATGGTTTTTCAATAGGTACTCAATGTTTATGTAAATTATAGCTTACCTATGTATAACAAATGTCATAATAATTAATGTAATTTTATGGCTTTTAGCCTTATTGTCATATAAAAGAAGCATTAAGTTTATTCATAAAAATGGCAATAGATTATTAATAATAATAAAATCAGCTTCACACTTCACATTCATCGCACAACAGGATAGGCGGAGGGAACTTAGTGTTAAGACACTCGGTTCCCCACTTTCCACCGTATTCTGGAGGCATTACGTGTAGAGTAGCTCGGCTCGAGTGGGAATTGAACCCACAACCAGTCGCGTTTACAGTCACACTTTGTGCCCCAGCGCCACGACTGGCCCTCAATTATTAATGACTGGTGTTTAGGGATGAGTTCGATATAACAAAACGTAA
Organism: Heliconius numata; assembly: GCA_016802625.1. Taxonomy (NCBI): domain Eukaryota; kingdom Metazoa; phylum Arthropoda; class Insecta; order Lepidoptera; family Nymphalidae; genus Heliconius; species Heliconius numata. The sequence continues at coordinate 45,993 of JAEBDU010013216.1, forward strand.
CTTGTAACCGATACGATGCCGAAACCATACCATAACGATATCTGTTTCTAAAAAACCGTTATCATAGAAACTTATCAAAACT
>JAEBDU010013219.1:0-175184 GCA_016802625.1 Heliconius numata
CCTAAACCTAAACCTAAACCTAAACCTAAACCTAAACCTAAACCTAAACCTAAACCTAAACCTAAACCTAAACCTAAACCTAAACCTAAACCTAAACCTAAACCTAAACCTAAACCTAAACCTAAACCTAAACCTAAACCTAAACCTAAACCTAAACCTAAACAGGAACAGAAACAAAAACGACAACTAAGACGGAGAAAGAGACAGACAAAAAAAAAATTCTATTCATTGTAATACTTTTAAATAATATACAACTTCTTCTAAATAATAAATTATTACAAAAAAAAAAAAATGAATTTTCAATTATAACAGTATTATAATTATAAAAAAAAAATAAAAAAAAAAAAACAGATTCTTTATTTAATTTTAATTTATATATTTGGAATAATTACATTTGATAATTTATTGACTTATATTATAAGATTATTAAAATATTTCGTATTTTTTTATTCCTTGCCATCTATTAGCAAAATATGGAAGTTATTAGTATTCTTTGAAGTATAAATTTGCAACTGCTATATTGCAAACAGTTCAGTTTTTAAATACAAGATGGCGCATCGGGGATTATTGGTAAATTTATTTAAAGTTGACACTTGACTGCTTTCAAAGATAGGTGTTTCATACGACAATTACTTTAGTATATTAGTTGATAAATAGTATATATAAATCATTTTCTTTAATAATTTTAGTTTGATAGTGAAAGTTAAACAAGATTTATTTAGTTAAATGCATTCTTATTCTATTACACCAAAAATTATTGAAGTGAAACATACAGTTTAATGTACTTAGTGCATTGTCAAAATATTCTATAGTAACTAACACATGAGTTACTGAAGACAACATAAACGGTATGTGCTACTAGTATTATATAATAAACATGTATTTATTTATTTTTTTATTTTAATTGCATAGATATTGATTTTTCTACAAGAATACAGTTAGTAATCATTGTGTTCAAAAATATATATTTTAAGGTAAATAAAATTAACAACGTTTACTTATGAAAATCATTATAATTTTGACCACTTTTTTAAGATATTCACTGATGAGGTCATATTTATTAGAAGTACAGCATTTTCAGCATGATGGGACATTATCCAGGTATTTAAAATCATTTAAATGCTTAAAATAATGGAATGTTTCCTGCAAGGTAAAAGTATTTTTGTTTGTCTGTCATTCATTTACTATCAAAAAAAAATTAACAATTTATTTTACATTGAAGTTAGTCTATTAGACCTGCCTGACTGCCTGACCTGATCAGTATGACTTAAATATGTATAGCTTTATGAAACTAGGTATGTTTTGTAGAATGTTTGCAATATTATTAAAAAATTTAAAGGAAATGACAAGTTTTAGAATATATTAAATATTTCTTTTTTTCCTATTATTTAGGCTTCATCCCTGGAAATCATTGTTACAATAATAATCAGCTTCAGCGGACAATATACAGAAAAAGAGTATTCAGCATTTGTCCGAGTTTAATATTTACACTATTTTGAAATTATTTTATTTATAATTTATCAGATACAATAAATAAGAAACATGCAAATTCATCAAACTTGATATAATAGTAAAAAAATATTTGAATTTATTTTGTTTTAAATTTAAAAGTATTTATAAAGTACATTATACTCGTTATACTCAATAATGTACATTTTTATAACATTGTACAATTTGTAAAAATAAAGCCTCATACTGTTGGTCTTTTATTTACCACGTCTACGTCATACGTCACTATGTCGAACCAACGTCAAACAAGTGGCGAGTGGCGACATCTGTAGAACTCTATAGTCTCTGGATATTGTCTCTATTGAGATAAAATAATTATAATTAAATAAATAGAGTACACTGTTTAGGAGCTACGCACGATTTTTTTACAATATTTGATTTGGTTAAAATGCTTAATAAAATTATTTTAACCCTTTGTGATTTTTCATTTCTCCGGTTTATTGTCGTAAGATTAGTTATGAGGACTTATATCCTTACGGTCTTATTCATAAAAAGTTATGGAAAAATTAAAATGTTCTTTAAGCTCGCTATAAGCAAAACGTCAAAAAATGGTATTCATTTATAACTGCATTTTAATTTAGCACTAAACTGTACTTTAAGCATAGGTACTTCATAAGATGAATTAGAATAATGAAATGAAGTGTTTCGTGTAAATAGTGATTTATTTTAACATTACTTAATGTTTCAGTTTTAACAATATGGCTAATACACCAAAAACTCTGCCACTAAGTAAAGCCCAATGGGGTATTATAAAAATGTCGGCAAAGAAGCAACACATCGAAAGAAAGTAGTAGGTGTAGAAAGTAGGTGGTGGCAAACCACCAACTGGTGATCACGGTAGTCTCAAATGAATTTGACTCAGAAAACCAGGTACATATAAAGACACGAACATTTGTTCAACTTATATTTCATTTTGAGTAAAATATTTATTTAATTATATTAATTCTTGTTTCAGTATATAACAGAATATAATATTCCTAATATTACAGGAGGGAAAAAGACAACTGAAATATAATGTGATAAACCAGAAAACTCAACGCTTCCCTGTGACAATTCTGGAACAGAAAATTTTGCAAACGAGCCCTTCTGCACAGTCTACACAATATACTTAACTCATCAACAAATAACTTGTTAATACCTAAGTGTGGAATAACACTTTAAAAATGTCAAAAATAAATAATTTGTTGGATAACGAAATTTATTTTGCATAACAATACAATACATAGCTTACACTACCTACACAATGCTCAGAAAGTAATTCTGATTATATTTTTTTAGATAGTACTAGCACTTGTACACAACCCACATATTACACAGCAAGCAAGAAACTTTGTAGATTAAAGAATAAACATGAATATTGAATGAACTCATTTTTATTTTTAGGACTATAATAACAATAACTTATCATATTATTTATTACTAGAGCGAGATACCATATTAATAAGTAAATAATTGAAACAAATTCTCAAAAAGCAATCAGTACTATTTTCAAGCTATATTATAATTAGTATAACTAACTGTTGTTACTTAAATATGTTTCGACATCATTAATACATGTTTGGAAATCTTATATTAAAAAAAATAATACACATATTAAATTTTTGGTTACAGTATGACAATAGAAACATTACTGCTCAGCAAATAGCAGAATCCTTAAAAATAAATTTATACTATCAGAGCAAATAAAATTTATAGAAAGGTATTTTTTTTATTAACTTATGTGCAATATGTATTTAAGATACTTAATGTGCAATTTGCATCCCTATGGCTTACGCCATTGCAATATGATCACAGAACACATTTACTCAAAGAATGTTCACTTCATACTAAAAAATGGGTGACAAAACGATACTGCTGCCATCTCTTAGCATTCCCAACGAAATACAATTTGCGCGAAATTCAAAATTTGGCTTTAAATCGATCTTTATTCAAAAGCCAGAATTATTACTCTTTCAAAATAATTTGGAAGTATTATTACTTAAATTATGTAATACCTCCAAATGATTTTGAAAGAGTCTGAATAATTTATGGCACAATAATAAAAAAATAATGCAGAAATAAAACTAACAAATACCTTACATTTTCTTTATTGCTTATAAACATTTGGTTTAATTATATTTACACAAATAGTATTTCCGCAAAACAATTAAAATATACTGCTAAAGATTACAACATTGCTACAAGACAAACTTGCCCTTTTATGTTAAAAACAATAACAATTTTAATTTTTATAAGTAAAATAGATCATAATCTGCAAAAAAAATATAATTTATATATTTGTTAACCTATAAGATTGTAGGCAGTTGTACTTGATTGTTGTGTTATTGAATTTCTTTTTTTTAAACAATAACAGACAAAGATAAAATTAACAAAGTAGGTATAATGAACTTAATACAGTGTTGGTCAAATTAAATCTAACATTAATATACAATTACTTATTTTTAATATATCTATTTTCCTTCTTAACAATTTCTCATAATCTGCAAATTGTCTATTTTTAACTAAACAAAATCTTTTTACTGTTATGTTCCAAACATTGGGCAAGAAAACTAAATTTACATCTTTTTCCAATTTGCAGATTGCAAGTTTTTTGAGGTTTAAAGAATATGATAATGTTTCGTATAAATTATTGCAGATTGTGGCACAGTTCTCAACACATAAAATCTTATAAAATTTTCAGATACATAGTTTAACTTCTTTTTAGCATTATCATAGTCTTTGAAGTCCATAAAAGTGTACAATAATATATTATCGATATGTTTGGGGCGAGCTGTGACAAATGTACAATTTTCAAAAAAGTCATACATTTTTTTCAAATGATTGAGTTAGAGAAAAAAGATATACATTTTCTTCGAATGAAGAATTGTCAGTCATGTTGGTACAGTGTGGCTGACTTTCTTCCGATCTGCAGAATCACTATTTCAGCAGCTAAACAATTCATCCATATAAATCCTAAATTTGCAGTGACTGTTGGCTCTCCAGGTAGCAATCCTGAAAATAACAAGAGTTAATAAAGGTCAGGTTACAGAAACTAAAATCAACATATCATTGTTAGATGAATTTTCTTGATTAAGCAATTAAAAGAAAATTAAAGAAATTGTTTAAGATTAATGTAATTTTAGTTGTAACTATTAGTATTTTTTAAAATGTATCTGTGTTTACATTTTAAAATTGTTAATTAATATTTAATATTTTATTTTTACATATATATCTATCTGTTTTAGGTTTCTTTCACTGTTACCATAAGGCTATTAAGCTATTAGGCTGCTAGGTTATTCATTGTAACATTATAAATGCATACTGTGTCTATTTCTCTATTTCTTCTTTATGTGAATTTATTTAAATTATTTGTTTTGTGTACCAATAAACAGAAAAAAAAATTAAAACAATACCTTGAGATGTATTGGCAAACATCCCTGTGGCAACTGAGTGACTTAGTACTTGAGCAGCAAGGTTCACTCTCATTTTCTGCTTAGCATTTGGACACATATGGTCCTGTTTAAATTTGAGTACGAAAACAAATATTTCCATCACCATGGTCTATTTGGAAGAAATTTTCTGTGTTCCCATGTGGCTAGTCCTATAATGTAATAAATGATTTTAAATGAAATATTTTTTACAAGTTTCATTTTTTTTTTTTTTTTATAATTGATATATCATGCAATCAGTCTTTCTGACTATGAGCAGATGTGTTTGGAGATGATTAGTAGTGTGAAAATGATCCCCAGCAGGAACATCTTCCATATTTATATAGACTTAGTAGTCAGTCAGTGTTGCTAAGCGTCAATGTTCTAGGTCGTTTAAGACGATTTAGTAGGGCAGGTAAGGTTAGCTGGACAGCAAGCTGATTGGGATGGCGATCCAGTCTTAGTTTATATTTGCCTGCAAATGTCTGAATTTCCTCTCTCACTGTAGGCATCTCTAGGAATTCATGAATTTCATTGTTTTGAATGAACCACGGTGCGTTACTAATTTGCTTCAGAATGTAGTTCTGGGCAGTTTGAATCTTTTTAATGTTGGAATTGCACGTGGCTCCCCAAACCTGAATACCATGTGTCCAGACTGGTTTTATGATGGTTTTGTAAATGAGTAGCTTGTTATCCAACCTTAGTTTTGCGTTTCTGCCAAGTAGCCAGTATAAAGCTTTGTACTTTAGATTAATTTCTTAGCGTTTCGTTTCAATGTGTTTTCGCCATGTTAATCTGCGGTCCAAGTGTAATCCAAGGTATTTCACTGTATCCCTTTGAGGCAGTACCTTACCACCCAGGGTTACTGGAGGACAAGTTTCCCTTCGCAGTGTGAACGTAACCTGCACCGATTTGTTAGCACTCACTTTGATTCTCCATTTGTTAAACCAGTCATTTATTTTGGAGATACTTTCTTGAAGTTTCACAGTAGCATCTGTAGAATCTTTACTAGAGGCTAATATGGCAGTGTCGTCTGCATAAGTTGCATACGTGACTCCGTGTATCTGCGGCAGATTTGATGTGAATATTGAGTATAACACTGGCCCAAGTACAGATCCTTGCGGCACTCCAGCTTTTATCTCATGGAAGCTTGATGTGCAGTCATCCTCTTTTACTTGAAATATCCTATCTGTGAGGTAAGATTTCAGTATACTATAGAAGCTATGGGGTAAGAGTGACTTGATCTTATAAAGCAAGCCCTTGTGCCACACGCGGTCAAAGTGGCTAGTGGCGGTTAGAGATGATAATAATGCCTCAACTGATGTATTTTCCGTTTCTTTTATAGTCTGTTTAAGGGTTTTACTGTAATTATTAAACTCTCTTTTATCATCTTGGTGCCGGCTATTGTGCCATACTCTGCGTAGTCTTCTTTTTTCGAGAATCATATCTCTAATCTCAAGCGGAACAGGATTTTGTCTCATATTTCTAGCAACGATTGATTCTGTACTCTTCCAGCAAGCCATTTGGATTGAGGTTGTAAATGCCATAACTGCGTCATCAATTTCATCTTCATTCTTGAGAGATATTTGTAGTTGTAAGGAATCATCGACAAGGGCTCGAAATAATTCCCAGTTGGTTTTATTACTGTACAACCTCAATTTTCTTTGCTTCTCTAGCACATTAACACTGATTGTTAGTATCACAGGAATGTGGTTGGAAGATCCGTCTAAGCAGGATTCAATGTGGTAGAAGTATCGAGAAAGTCCTTTCATTATGAAAAAGTCCAAGACATCAGGCAACTTGCTTGTGTCGGTAGGCCAGTGGGTAGGTTCTGGCGTGGCAATCGTCGTTAGATTGTTCTTGTCAACACATTTTTTGAGTTCTCTGCCTCTAGTAGTAATCAGTCTTGATCCCCAATGTACATGCTTAGAGTTCCAGTCTCCTCCAGCTATAAATCTAGGTCCATGACTTTTGATGTATGCTGTGAACTGCTCTTCTTTTATTATCTTTTATATCTTATGTTTTGGTGGACAGTAGACTGATGACACATTGAAGTGACCGTTCTTATCTTTTATATTTACTGAGGTAGCCTGAATAAACTCCGTATTATACTGTGGCAGCTCATGGTGTTCGATCGAGGTTCTAATTATTACAGCGGTGCCCCCGTGTGCCGTACCATCAGGGTGGTTTGTCGTATATATGTTATAACCCTTCATGTTTACTTGGCTACTGTTAGTAAAATGAGTTTCAGTAATAAGGAGTATGTCAAGTTGGTGTGTTTTTAATAAAATTTCAACTTCATGTTTGTTGGGCGAAAGACCATTTGCGTTCCAGGTTGCTATTTTAATTTTATTTATTTTGAGGACAGTTTGTTAACAAGTGTTGTCAAGAGCCCCAACATGGTGCTCATCTGTTGTAATATAATGTCAATTTTTTCAGACTGTTTTATGAATATTTGTTCTATTCGGTCATATGTTGGATGTTGGTCAGTTTCTTGGTTCGGTCGTAGGTTATAAGTTTTTATGGGGTCTTTTAAGGCTTCACTGTATCTTCTTGTTACATTAATGTCGTTGATTATTACACCATTTCCATCCTTCTCTCTACCGTTGAGGTTTTTAAGAGGCTGTGATTGGGGTTTGGTTCTCCTTGGTACTGTTCTCTTTGATGTTTTTCTTGTAAGGATTTCCTTATAGACCTCACAACCTTTATAATTTGAGGGATGTGGACCAAGACATAGAGCGCATGTTGCTGGAGTGGAGCGATCAATTTTAGAGCAGTGTTTGGTAATGTGAGATTCTGCACACTTCAGACATCGAGGTGGTCTCATGCAATAGTTTTTGGTGTGTCCATATTGTTGGCACCTTTGGCATTGTACAATAGTATTTCTTTTCTTAGGGTCTTCTATGGTGACAATTTGGTGATAGATACACCTAACTTCTTTTGCAGCTTTGTTTTGAGGTCCAGGTTGCAGATTTACAAAAAATGTAGATATAGGCTTTTTATCAGGTCCATACCTAGCATTAATGATTTCACCAAGTACAGTGTTTCCAGTTTCTTCAAAAGCACTTATTATAGCTTGGTGTGGAGTTGTGTGGTGCAGATTTTTGATAACAAGTCTGCAGTTTCTATCCTCTTTTCTGTTGAAGGTATGGCCGATTAGACCCTTTTCTCGAACCGCTGTGATGAGCTTTTTATATGCTTCTACATCTTCACACATGATCCTCATTTGAGTTTTGTTCACTATCCTGTATTTAAGTTTCCTTTTTTGTTGCCGTTTCTAAGAAATCGGTCAGTTTATTTAAGTCTCCTATTCCATATAGTATAATAGGAGGAGGTTTACTGGGTTTCTTTTCTTTAGGGTTTTCAGCTTCTTGGGTAAGGGGTAATCCATCAAACATGTTAGAGGTAGGAGTGATTTCAGGAGACTGTGAGTCACGTAGCTTTCTCTTCTTCTTTAGATTGACTGGAACTTTCTGCCAGTCTGGCAAGCATTTTTTGTCTTCTAGAGATACTTCGGGAGTTTTTTCCTTATTTGTGCCGGGCCTGCTACTTCCAGTTGAGAAACTCCTTGGTCTAGTGAACAGACTTGGGTGAAACGCTTGCTGAATATATTTCTTACTTTGACTAGTAGCATTTACTGACACGGGGGCCTGGGTATCCACCCTCATGGAGTCTTCGGTAACATATTTCACACCTTCCAGCCCCGATACTGGAGGGCGCCGGGGGTTAGCCGGGTTGCATGACAAATCACAATCGCTTTCATCTGACATTTTCATATTAAAAAGGGGTTGGGAGAATGACTCAACAGTACTTTCCCAAGGTACTATTGTCACAATTTTTGAAGAGTATTTAGTTCCTCTTGGCCTGTGGCTGCCAGCTGCGGACAGGTTAGTTACCGCCGCCTGTGACTCGGCGTTGTTGCTCGTTTTGCACCACCCGGGGGGCACGTGTAGGGTGGATCTAGGAAATGGTGGTAAGTCCTATGGACGCGAGCAACTTCACCCCCCACAAGTTTCATTTAACTATTAGTAACTAGAAACTTGTACTTTTGACTGGACTATACATTTGTGCTTTGTGTACTTTTAATGTAAATTATGATAACAAAAAATTACCTTGTCCTTCAATATTGTTTGATGTAATATTAGTATTGCATTTTATATTATATTTTAAAAATACATTTCAATGCTTCATTTCAGTAGATGAGGTGGATCAAATATTGTAACAACTTCTTTTCCCTGAAACATAAAATAAGGAGCTTCTTTTGTTTAGTTATATATAGCTATTAAAATGAAAACTTGTAAAGTCTTATGTGCAATAAAGTGTTATTATTATTTATTTAGAATAGTAGATTAGAACAAAACACAAAGAAGATGATCTACATACTTTGATCTAGTTCTGTTATTTTTTTATTTAACACACCAGAAAGGCCCGATTGAGGTCCTTTAATGTATCCAGTATAATATTATCACTTGCATCGGTAACATTTACCTGAAAAAATAACAATATAATTTCTATATAATTGTGTACTTTTTTCTAATACTAAAAATAATTTAGATGATATGGCTTATGATAGACAAAGGTTTCTGTTTTAATTTAAATATATTGTCATTACAAGTGAACCAGTATCAATTAATAATATACTTGAATTACCATTTGAATACTTGTCAATACCCTTCTTTGCAATGGTCCTGGTATAATATTTGCAGGAAAATGTGATGGCCCTGGTTGTTCAGTGGAAAAATTTAAATCTTTGATTAGCTGATTCTGAAAATAAAATATAATTGGATGAAAATACATTGGCAATGTATGATTACTAATATGTACATAAATAGAACAGTTTTTCTAGACAGTATTTTTTTTCAATAAAATTGACAAATGAAGCCCTTTCAAAATGGTGGCAACATAACATTCTATGTTCACCATACATCTTTTTCTGAAAATCGATAGAATACCATGGGCCTTCGAGGAAGCAAAACTTGGCCCAAGTTTCACAATTGAAAAAGTACAACATTTAAGATATGACTTTATCTAGAGTAGTTAATACTTAATGATTACTTACCGGTGTGAATTGGTAGGACCTGGACTAGGGAACCTATATAGTTTAATTTCAGGATCTTCACGAGGGGACATTTGAGGCATCTACTTTTCAAATTGTCTCCCATATTTTAGATCCAAATATTCAAACAAAGAGAACAACTGAACAACAATAGAAATCTAAATATAAAATGCAACAGAAGTGCTAAAAACAGGTTGCTTGTTTAAGTCGCAGTAGTATATTCGCCATTTGCAAATGCTAATGCTACCATTGCCATATCAAAACATAATCCTACTACTGTACTTTAAATACCGGTTACATAAACTGTTTCTCATATCGAAAAACATTTTATCACGGTGCCTTGCATTCATGAAATATTATAAAGAAAGTTATTTATTAAACAATAAGTAATTTAATCGTGAATTAAAATTAAATTCTTAAAAAAACACTCTTAGAAAAACTACTAATTAGTAGTTTTACATTAATATAGCAATACCACGGTGACCAACTTAGGTATGTCGCCCAAGCTCCTTAGGAAGTCGACCGGGCCTGAATATGATGACTAATACTAATGATTAGTGTTGCCGATCGATAGTCGACTATCGATAGGGTATCGATATTCTATCGATAGTTGTCCGATAGTAGGACTATCGATATTTTAATCAATAGTATCGATATTTTCGATAGTATTGAAACTATCGATAGTTCAAAAGAGTACAATACTATCGGACAAATGCAATACTATCGATACTATCGATAGTATCGTATCTCCCAGTCAGAAAGATATCTTATATCTATCGATATTGAATTTCTAGGAAACGATAGTATCGATAGTATCGAAACTCGATTATTGTGAACTATCGATGGCATGCTAAGTTGCTATAGTATCGTTTACTATTTTAATTTACAGTAACCAATCATCATAGTATTAGAAACGAAGTTGAAGTACCTAACTATACATCAGTATTAAGTAATCTTTCTTTTCACCAAAATATGAAAAAACAAAATGTAACAAAAATGCTTCTTGTTCTTTTCATTTCATCTTGTATCTATGCTTAAAAATCATATTCAATACTATTGCGAATTAGCATACAATCGATAGTCCAAAACAATCGATAGTATCGATACTATCGATTCTATCGATACTATTGTTTCCTAAAGATTCAATAGTATCGATACTATCGATTCTATCGATACTATTGTTTCCTAGACATTCAATAGTATCGATATTAAATTGATGCTTTCCTGATTAGGAGATACGATACTATCGATAGTATTGCACTTCGCCGATAGTATTGTATTCTTCTAAACTATCGATAGTTTCGATACTAACGAAAATATCGATACTATCGATTGTCCTATCGATCGCATAGGCTTTTTTAGATTAAAACAATCGATAGTTTGGCAACGCTACTAATGATCATCCGCCCCCGCACCCGCCGCCGCCCCTGCCGCCATTGTTTACTTTGTTTTGTTTTTGTCAATCGAGTTGTACTGTGTTATGTTCTCTTCACCGGCAAAATAAACTGAGCCTTTATTGTTTTGTAATTAATGATTTACATTAATATGTCGTCGTATATCGTATATAAAGCACAAATGTACGTTTTGTTTTGATTTAGTTCGTGTGTTATGTCAAAACCGTGTTCGTGTAGTGCTGTGCTGTGCTGTGCGTGTGCTCCTTTGTGTTATTGAGAATTTGTATGAACTTCTTGTTGAATTAACCCTGAGAATGTCAAATACATCGAATGAGGGATCGCCGCATAGAACATTCGGCAAGTGAAGTTGGTGTATCAATTGTTCTTTCTTGATACCTAGAAACCCACAGAGGCATCCTTTGGAACAAGCGCGTGGTTCAGTAATCATCAAATTACAGTTATGGATAACTCCTACACAGGAGAGCTTATCTTAATTAACTCCCTTGAACAACAATATTACTTGTTTATTTCTAATTTATTCTTCATTTAAAAAATTAAGAATTATGTTTTTCTGTTCTAAAAAGGTATGGCCCTCATATTATTAAAATATGGTTAAATTATTCTTAATTTTTTATTTCAGCTGCCTTCAGGAAACATTATTTGTACTGCGTGCTTTGAACTATTCACAAATGAAGGTAACAATGACACAGGAAAGAAATTTAACTTTGCCTGCATTTGGATATAAGAGTGGCTGGTTTCCATGTGGTTAATTTATTATTAGGGCTCGAAGAACATATCCTGTACAATATGATAATTAAGAAAGAAACATTTTACTGAAATTGGTTCCACTTAAACTGGTAAATATTTTTATAACCCATTTACAATATCCATATGTGATGACTAGAAAGCTAGAAATAATAATTATTTAATATATTTATATGTTTTAGGTCTCAAGAATGGAATGTATATGAATTGCTTGTTGAAGGATGGTAACAAGAGGTACAATGGTAACGGCAGCATGATGAAAACTATTTTATAAGTTACTTCAGGCTTTGAGCTATCTATCCATTTATCCATCCATCGACCTTTCAAAGTCCACTGCTGGACATAGGCCACCTCTAATGCTTGCCTCTCTGTCCGGTCCTGCACCCTTTGAATTCAGCGAATGAGGAATGGTAATAGGTATGAAATAATGCTTCAAAGTTAGTTACAGTAAAGTTTATATGTATACAAATACACTAGTGTTTGTTTCATTAAAAACAACCAAGTATTTATGATTTTACAGGGATTTGAAGTTTGCAAAAATTTCAAATGCAGCTAACAGTCCCGTGGCCGGTTCGCCGGTGATAGTTAGGAGATCTCGCGCAGTACTTTGTTTGTTTGTTACTTGCCTGTCCTAAAGAGTCAATCTAATTAATTAAAATGGATGAGGGATTCGAAAAAGGGCAATCGGATAACCTACCCGTAATAGATGGATTTATGGTTGCCGATTATTATGCCGCAGAAATGCAAGGAGTAAAAATGCGAAGATAAGTTTTGTTGTCTAACTAGTAATATTATGTCAGTTTGGGGTATAGATAATAACTATCTTATGTCATTTTATTTATTTAAAAATTAGAAATTTATTTAAAAATTAGAAATTATTTATTTAAAACTGTAATGTAACCTAACCTAAGTTTCATATTGTAGGTAACGCTATTTGCGTTAAAAGTACCAAACCTTTTATTCAAAGTAGTAAGATTGTTTTATATGTGAAAATAATATAATAATAATATAAATAAATACATGCCGTAAGTTGAGCAGATGTACAATTTTTTTTATTGTAGATTTTTAATATTTTTATATAATATGTATATCTGAATAATATTTTTATTGTGATCATTGTAGATCGGCAAGAGAGAGTTATGGTCATGATGCTATTGCGTACGTATAAATTAAAAGAGTAGGTTTGTAAATGCAGATTACAGCAGAATATCGCGCACGTATTAAACCATATTATTGCAGTTTAGAATGCAATGAAAAGAACCAATAAGTTTATACGTAATCTGCGAAGATTGTGCCGCCAGCAGAGGTGATTGTAAACATACCATGACATTTATAATGGGCTGCATCATCGATGCGACGAGTCTTCAACAACTGCGACCAAGTGTTCTTTCTCTTGGCATTAATCCCGGCGTATGTTGCCAGGGTCTGCCTTCCTGCTTAACCTACTCCACTTTACACGATCTGTAACGTCCTGAGTGGTTCGACCATTGGCACTCATGTCCTGCATCACGACATCCAAACACCGCATCCTTGGGCGTTCGGAGGTCTAGCTCCAAGAACAGGACAGACATAGTAAGGAACTTGCATCCGACATAGTTCCTACGCCGGCGCGCAACGTTGCCATACCATCTTAGGCCACGCTCTTGGAGCTTATCCGCTACGTCATGGACCCCAAGACTACCTCGAATGAATGTGTTACGTATGCGTCAGACCGCGTTACGCCGCCCATTCACCTCAGCATCTTCATTTCCGTGATGTGAAGCTCCTCAGAGTGGCGAGATAGTACTGGCCAACATTCGCTGCCGTATAATAGAACCAGTCAGATGATGCTCTTATATATCAGCCCCTTGATCTTGGGTAGTATTCTGCGGTCGCAGACCACACCAGTAACCTCCCACCATTTGGCCCAGGCAGCGCTATCCAGCCATGGACATCGTGATCGCGGCCTCCAGACTCATGCATAACGGATCCAAGGTACTTGAAACTTTTCCAACGTAAAGGCTCAGGACCTATAAGGACAGTGCTCGAGTCCGCCGTTCTCAAACGCACCCTTCCAGAGGTTCACTTTACGCTCCAGCATCAGTTGGTTCTCTTCAATGAGCAATGTCATCGGCATACATCATCAGCCATGGAGGCAGGTCCTGGATGTGAGCCGTGACAGTACACTACATTACATAAGAACGAACTAAGAGCCGAGCCTTGGTGAACCCCCTAAAGGGTTTGGTGTCGCCAACAGCAGTCCTAACCATCGCGAATCGCAAAGCGGGATCGTGATACATATCTCTGATAATCTTAATATAGGCCTTAGGGATCCCTTTGAATCGCGATGCCCTCCAAATACATTGACGAGGCACACAGTTAAAGGCTTTCTGCAAATCTAAAAAGGCCGCAAATCTAATGCAGAGCTCTCCTTTTTTTTCCTGTATGCCTCCATCAAAGTTCTGAGTAGTTTCTCCATTAAAGTACTGATTAAGTTTGTGGTAATGCCCAAGCCAAACCAAGTGTTGTTGGAGAAAATTCAAGCTTTCTGGTATCGATACTACAATAAAAATAATCAAAGCTAAAGATTTTGGTACAACACGCCATGAAACCGAGCAGGATAGAACTGTTTTTTTGACAAAGTAATATCAAAACTTCAATATCTTAAATTACAATGCTCGTAATTATGTATGTGAAAAAAGAGGTTTTAAAAATATACCTATATATTATTTATTAAACGAAACTAAATTCGTAGTGAAACGCCAGCTACAGAAGAGCGCAAATTGCACGTGAACGAAGAGGAACTGAGCGACCTGGGGCCTAACTCTTGACGGCAATCGCTATTCAAGATTGACGTCTAACATTGGACAATCCAATCCTGCGGCGACGTAGTTTTGGTACTCTTGAAACCAATATTGTCAATGTTGGATTACTATTTTCTTGGCCAATCGTAACGCCGTTATAACTGACAGTTAGTGTTGTACACTTTATACCGATAACTCCGCGATACATAATAACCATGCATTCCTCCTTTAAAAAAATTATTTACATGCTCGTTTTTTCTAAAAACAATAATAATAAATCATATTTATTTTGTTTTACTTAAAAAACAACGAAATCTTTAAAGTCGTTCTTAAAAATGGATATATTTTATCTGTATGTCTAATGATTTACACTGTTTTTATGAAAAAAACCATTTGATGTCTATATCTGTCTTAATATGTTTATGTTTACAATTATAATAAATATATTTTTACAACCGATGTGGATTTAGGCTATAAATAAATTTTTAAAAAGGTTGAAAATGTTTAATTAAGCAAAGTGTTACATAGTAACAAGAGTTAAATGCTATTGAAGCTTACGCAAACGAAAATAAAGGGTTGTTTTTATTTGAAAGAAACACACAAAATTGTATGTTAAAGGCGCTCAAAATTTTTATATTTAAAGAAAGATTTATTATTTTGGGTATATTATTTATTAGTCCATTACGTTTATAAAAGTTATTAAAATAAAAGTGTTAATAAAAAAATGCTTTACTACGACATGTCTTTTTATTATAAGAATATTTATACCATTATCATATTATGTATAATATCATAAAGCCTAAGGCTATACATTAGTGCCATAAATAAGTACATAAAATTTGATTATATTTTATGGTATAAAAAGACAAACTTTTTCCTTTAACTATATGAAAAAACATACAAACATAGATATTATATCTATATTAATATAGAGGTACTATTAAACAGTGACAGACTTATAATTTTGACCATTTTTGTAAAATTTTGATAAATTCAAAATAATTAATTTGAAAAACTAATATAATTTATTTATTATTTAATTGGTTTCATTAAATAAAACAATATAGTACAGTAGAATATAATTTTGTAATAAATACATAAGTACATTTTTACTCGGTAATTCTATCAAGCAATAGTAATTAAATATCAATGTTATTTTATATAAGTTTATAAGAAAATTCAATATCTTACAGCATCACTCAGCTATTTTTTATATTAAGAGTAGTGTTCATTTTAAAAAAAACATTGTTAGTCAATATCTTAATATTAAAATAAAAAAATATAATTTTTCTGTTCATTTTGCAGCTATTATATGTTTTTACTACCGTCAGTTAGTTGTTATGTTTGAAGGCTCTGTCACTTGCAATATGTGTTATTTAATTACAATGCCGCACCCTAGTGTTCCCATTCATGAACATAATTATTTATTTAGATTGAGCAAAAATGAGAATTTTGGTGAAATATTCTTCTAAAGTTCCTGCAAGCTGCATCTACATCTAGAGGTCATCAAATATCCACTTTTGAGCATACATACAGTCACCTATAAAATGATAATTACTATTATTACATGTGTAATTATATTTACTATGGTAGTTGATAAACTATTAAGTACCAATGATATATTAGTACTTATTAAATATTTATTTTTACAAAGCAAATTCATTTTTTCTGTGATAGTATTTCAATGATGTAAATAATATTTAATTGTGTGCTCATTCTAATTGAAATTCCTTGAAAAGATGAGTCCACTGAAAATATACTTAAATCTGTATTACACATATGAAAAATAAATACTCAGTGATTTTGCTTTTGCACTTTAATTAGCAGTTACTATTTATTATATATATATAGATTAATACTTAACTTACCTAGTATTTTTAAGTTACGGTCATTAATTTCTCCTTAGATTTTTGGGCTTTACGTGACAAATTCTACTTATTTTTTCGTATCACCTCCATAACATTTTTAGACATTGAATAGTTTTAATTTTCCTTTAAATTTCGCGAATCGACGCGTATTTCGTTATTATTTAAGGTCTAATTTATATATGTTTTCCTCAAAACACAATACAAAACCATTTTATTGCCGTTTTCACGAGAAAAATAACAAATCAATCTCGTAACAAGTCACTCTTTAGCTATTGACTAAATTCACAATTCCTTTCCAATTTTAGCTGTCATTTTAGCTGTCAAAATCGCGTCAAGAGTACCAAATATCACAAAATTGACAATCCTAACGAATTTTTCCAATGATTTTTAGTTAAGGCAATCGACAGGCAGATGGCGCTACTGGACTTGCTTTCAAGAGTACCAAATGACGTTTATTCTTGATTGATAGTTGGATATTGCCGTCAAGAGTAGGGCCCCTGGTTCTGTCAGACCAGTGACGTCTCGCGGGTCGGTTATGGCCCGACGGAATATCACGTCGCGCGCTTTCTTTAAAGTGTCCTTTATGTGTATATCTCAAAAACTAAGAGACGCATCAAAATATTTCTTTCACACGTATTTTTTGCTTTTAAAAGACAATACGATGAGCTAGAATTTAAATTTAGTGATTATTCTTCATTCCCACTGTATTCCTTGGGTCATCAACCTGGTTGGAGGGCGGCCTGTACTCCTTTTGCCGAGATGTGGTGCCATTGGAGCACCTTTTCCCCTATTGGTTGTCGGTGCTCCTGACAATATGGCCTGCATATTGCCACTTCAGCTTGCAGATTTTGAGAGATTTGAGCTATAACCATGCTAAAATTAATTTACTTCCATCCAGTAGTTATCGTTATTTTAAGTAATTTATCGACTTTTTTATCCTTTTATTATATATAGAGATTCCAAATATATAACGTTAATAAATAAATAGAATATTATTGCTCGTTTTTATTTTGTAGCGGCATCTATTGATATGAATCGAAATATTACCAAAGCGACCTCTGGACTGGAAATTACAAACTTAGGCAAATAAAATACTATAAAATATAAAAAGAGTCCATAATAGTCTAAAGTCTCCATATTCAGGGGTGACACTCCAATTTTTTGGATCCAAAAGGCAAATGTATGGAAACTAATGTCTATCCGCTTAAGGCGAGATAAGGATTCAGAGTTGATATAATTATATACTAGATGTCGTTACAAGACAAAATATTACGTTATGTTATATATATATTTTTATTTTAATTTATTTTATTTTAATTTAAATGAAGAAGAAAACTGTTTACATAATAATATGAATTTGTAAAATTTTTTTTGTTTTCAAATTCAAATAAAATATAGAAATTATATTATTGTTGTAAGCTATGTAAAAGTTTTTGCAACACTGACTACTGTTGAAGTAAAATTCGCCTGTTGAGTGTTAATTTGTTGATTTAAAACTTTTTCTTATTGTGTTGTTCTTAATTTTATAGGTGAAGGAAGTATTTTAACTGAAAAATCCACATTCTAGCTCCTAGTTCTAATGTAAAAAAGTGATGTGATATCATTTTAGGATGGAGTCGAGGCCAGGGGCGGACTAACCCCCTGAGAGGCCCGGACGTAATTAAATGAGGCCACAGTGTAAAAAGATTTTTATATATCTCAATTTTTTTATGTGCAAATTAGTATGTATGCTTATTTAGTTTACATCTCGTAATTTATGTTTGATTTAGACTTGCATAAACATAGAAAAATAAAATATGAAATATCAAAAATACGTGATGATCCGTCTAAATAACGTGTGGAAGAAAAGAGGAATTTGTTTGAGGCAGATCATCTGGTCTAGATACAACCCTGATGCTGACATTAGTAATAAATACGGTAAGTATATAAAATGTCCTTGTAGGAGGGTAGTATATACTTGTAGATAGGAACAAAAGTAATAAACCTATGTAGTATATAGAGTTAGTCAAAAAATGTAGTCATTGAATAGAATTCAATCTTATCAAAAAGAAAAGAAAAGAATCGATTGAAAACATTTAAAACACTTAAAATAATTGCGCGCTTCAATCGAGGGCTGTTGTCGATTTCAAAATGTGTAGCTCCATATGTATGTAGGTACTCCACGTGTACGTACTCTCGTACTCTCGTACTCTCGTATCGGAGTAATGCGGCGTTCAATGGCGACGTCTGCTAAATTCCACACTGTGAGGAGAACAATGGAAACCAATAATTGTAATTGAGCTGTTGAATATTATGAGCGGTTTGACAAATCGCTTCAAATATTCAAGCAATGATTACTATTCGAGTACACGGGGAGAGACCTGAACACGCACGGAATATTTATTTAGGCGTTAAAGGAACATAATCTTAGTTTATTTAGTAGATCATTCAGAAAATGATTTGTATTGCATTATCAGGAAATGGTACATGTGTGCCATATTTGGTATATCATTAACCCCCCCCCCCCTCCCCTCGCGCCGGGCAGGTACCGGGAACAGTGCGTCGACAAGCGGATAACACGAGCATTGGGCGCTGAGTGGTTAATGGGCCGTCCATTACCGCTACACCGCGCCCGCTACCGCCTCTGCGCACACGTCCGCCCCCGCCACCGCCTGTGATCACTTGACCCTGCCTGTGTTTTTGTAGTTACAATATAAAAGCGTAGAATTGAATCTCATGTTAGGTTGTGGGACCTTGTGTAAAGTGACACATTGCGTTGAATGGAACTCAACGCCGCCCTTCGTCTCGGCACCGCAGCGAATTAAGTACAAATATTTCTTTTCCTCGAGTGAGAATCGATCCCACAACTACAGCTATAGTTCAAAATTATTATTATTGTTATTTAGTTTAGTTTAACATTCATTGTTAAATACGATACGGTGTAACGTCGGCTGGCGAGTAGCGAGTAGCGAGTAGCGGTGGAGGAGGTAATGCGAAACCACTCAACACGAGGGCACATCTCCAGCTTCGATTTTAAACAATGACGCCAAGAAATGGCATAAAACGTACATTAACATGAGGCCGTTTAGCGTTCACGATACTTGACCCATGCGACACGAGAGGTAGGAGGTAGGAGGCGGAGAGTTAACAATAGTCATATTTAATGTCTTTGATAAAGACACAGTTGTATATTAAGTACATTTTAGTATAATAGGTACTTTTTTAGAACATTTCAAAATTTGAACGTCGCGGGATTTGACCCACGCCTTCAACCGAACCGTTCAACCGTTCAACCGCTCTCCTCCACTAAGCCATACGTTCTTTATTTTTCTTTCCCTTTAAAAATGTAAAAAACATTTTAGTCTAAACTGGTATCAGACAAGTGACAAGTTCCCTGTCGGCGCCGTTTGAAATGACTAACATATTTTAAATCTTTTTGTAATATACCTTGACGTATTACGAACGAACGAATACTTAACATTTAGTAAAACTTAAATTGAAAATAAGATTGAGAAAAAAAATTGTACGATTTAAATATAATATATTAGAGGCTGTCGTGGCAAAGCAACACCTCGGACTGTAATGCAAAGGTTGTGAGTTCGATTCCCACTCAAAGGAATTGAGGCGAAAGTGGGAAACTTTCAGAAGTGGGAGTGGGAAACTTCAAAATTGAGTGGCTTAATGCTAGGTTGTCTCTCTCCGCCTACCCCCTTTATTATATGCGGGATACAGAGCGTGAAGCAACACAAGTAATATATTATATAATAATCCCAGTAGCTCGTAAGCTGTAGCCTGTAAGTGATCCGGTCGATTTGTAAAATAAGTGGTGTAGCTGGCGTAGAGGAGAGGCATCAAAGTGATCGCTAATGGGTGCAAACAATCAGAGAGCGAGGACGGGTGCGCGGGACGGGGGTGCGGGGTGGAGGGAGGTACTAATTTGGCGGTTCCTTCCTTCCGGCAGTCGCAACTCGATCTAATCGCCGACTTCCGACACTCCACTTCTATTTGGTTAGGTATTCTGCCGGAGTCTGGAGGTCGGCTTAAGTGACACATGTTATTGTTAATTAACCAAATTTTATACTACTACAACTGGTTTTTTTATTTTTTTAAATGTATTTTTTATAACAATTTATATTTAAAAATGTAAAAAATATTTCTCTTATGTAATCTATCTATATATGTATATAAAAGGACATATTCTCACTGACTGAGGTAAGACGCACGCATAGCCGTAACCGCTGTGCGTAGAAACGTGAAATTTGGTCATATGTTAATTTTCGTAATCTGGACATCCACTAAGAAGGGATTTTGAAAAATATTGACCCTAAAGGGGTGAAACAGAGGTTGAAAGTATGTATGGTAAAAAATTTTAATTGCCATCGACTTTTATAAAATTTTAAATCTCTTAGACTTTTAAAAATATTTCATTGAACACGTGTTTCATGGTTTATTAGAATTCACCCCGAAGGGTCCAAATAAGCAGGCGAACCTAGAAGCCGCTAGTAAAACTATATAAGTATTGTGTACTAATCTACTTTTACTTCTCTCTCATCTCATTCTTAGTTTGCTTGAAGCTTTGAGTTTTACTTCATCAACCTACGGAACTTGTAGAAACTTAGAAAAGTAATTTGAACAGCGAAAGAACTCCACGGAGAATATGTAGGAAGATTTGACAAAAGAGGACGACCCTAAAAATGGCATTTAACCGTAGATGTAGACCAAGAGAGTAATAGCCAATGCGGCGGAAAGCGGACTTCGATCGACGTACTACTACTACTGTCGCTAAATTATGTCGCTATATTATTATTAATATAATTGAACAAGAATTGTTTTGTTCTAGTTCTGTGGGAGCACTGGTAGGAGCCACGCCACGTAATCACGACGTTCCGGCGCGCGAGTAATGGCCCGCCCTTAAAGAGATAATTGTGATCCGCCCGCTCTCCGCCCGCTCTCCGCCGCTCTCCGCCGCTCGCTAGCCGCTGACGCAGGGGACGCGGGGGACCACTGCTCACGGCTTCCCGCGACACACATTGTAACTGCACCCTAAGTACCGAGCAATTAGTTCGCCTTATTACCCTTCTAGCGCCGGAACTTTTTTACTCTCAAACAGATTGTGCCTTCGAGAAACTCGGTGATAATATTGAATTGATTTTATTGCTATTTATTGAGTGTTTTTAAAGTAAAGGCCGTGCCGAGCTCATGATGTACAGAAATAGTTAATAATTGGTTGTCTAATTACGATTACCTAACAGGTATCTTAGATTTCCTATACACTAACTACGCTCCATGCTATCTAAAGCGATGTAGGCGATCTAGGCGATGGCGAGCGGCGACGTTAAATGAGGCGGAACGAGGATCCGCTCGAGTCAAAGCACGCGGAGAGAGAAACGTCAAATTCATTTCCGACGATTAGCGAGCGCCGGCGACTGTGAGGGGGCGAGCGCGGGTGTGCGGGGTGGGGTGGGGAGGGGAGAGGAGGAGGGGGGGCTCGCTAATGGGACGGCTATTATTTTATTTTCCGGCATTCAGAAAATTGCCTTAATTCGCGACAAAGAGACATCGGAGTGGCGGAACTGCGTCTTTAGCGACGCTGTACAGACGTACGGCCGCATTGTCACCAGCCACCACCATACCTAAGCCTGAATGCGAATAAGACAAACATAGCCGCAAAAATTGCCGTATTTAATAGAAAAATGTTTAATTATTTCGCATCTGTCTAGGTAAACCGTAACTTCGCGTACTGTAAACGTAGTGTTTCCCTCATTAATTACGATTCCGCAAAAATTTGTTAGCAACCTTTTTGGAGGATCTTTTTGGGATTGTGGAGCAACCTCCGCAACCCACATCGTGTACGACACGTCACCTACCCCTCACTTACCACTTTATTATAAATATAGATACTGAATTCGGCTCTCATTTTTAGATTTTTGTTTTGTGATGGGTGTAGGTACCTACTCTCAGCTTTACTATTTTCATCTGCTTCGTGCTAAGTCAAATATTACAAATAGGTATACAAAATTTTATCTTCTTAGGGAGATATGTTTCAAGTTGAAAGTTGGATTTTAAGTTTATCCTAGTTCTTAAGCATAATTGACTAAGTCATATTCTAATATTATCTGTTTTCTAACTACCTACTTATATAATTGTAATATTGTTTCAAATCCGATATAATCCTTGTCCATTTAAGTTAATCTGAAGTGAGGCAAGTGTTCCCACTGTAGTACACAGGTGGGTAGGTGTCTACCCTGACGTCACCTACCACCTACCTCCGGCGGATTTGAGCACACTAATCTTGTTATTAAGTCTTAAGTTGAATCTTTGTTAAGAAGAGGAGTAGCTAATAGGTGACTGTAAGTTCGACGGTTGTGGGTTCGATTCCTATTCGAGGTAATTAATCATTTTTTTTTAATTGCTCTGGTAAGTAACCATACTAAATCCTCGAAACCATACAAAAACCATGCAATGTCTCGAAAATCGGGGAAAGTGGGGAATTTGCCTTAATACTGGGTACCTACTACTATATATGCAGGACACTCGTGATACCAACAGGGAGTCAGTCGTGCAAGTAGTAGCAGTCGGGCGCGTCGTCGAAGCTTACGTACTCTCCGAGGTGTGCTAAGGCGCTTATGTCATTGTGAGAATTAAACACTCCGGAGACAATAGGTTGAGTAATCTGTCGAGAGCTCTCAGCTCTCTCACGTTCGATGAATTGTTAGGATTTGTTTGTTCCGCGTATTACTTATACTATACACGCGTATACGCAGTACGTACTTTACGGGGTTTAAGGATTTACATCATATGACATTATTATAAGTGTAGGTAGGTACGTCCTTTACAAACATTCATTCAAAAGTATTGTTATAAGCCCTAAGCTTTTAACTTTAAAATATAGTTTTAATTTCTTTTTAAAACTATTGTTAACATCAATGAAAAAAAAACGATATAAACTAATTCCTTTACGTGTAAGTGACAAAAACTGGAATAACGTGTTCTCATTGCAAGGAAACGCGCGCTTTTAAGCACCTCGTGCTCGACCCTGGTGCTGTGCCCTACCCTCAGCGCTGCGCCAATGAGGGGACGAGGCGGGGCGAGCGAGCGAGACAGCGACTCGAGGATATGTGGGGAGCGAGGGAAACGGCAGATGGAAGGCTGCTCGGCGGGGCGGGACGCCACGTAGCCCTCGGGCAGACCTCAGTCAAAGTTTAGTGATAGTTCTGCGAGGTCGCTCCTACTCTCCCGCAGGGCACTGACCGTGACGCGCGAAATACTTCCGAAATTGTTATAAGTTAAACGCTTTCATTTTAACTATTACTTCAATATTTTGTAAGCCATAAAGATAAGTGATTTTTAGACAATATTAATATTAATAATAAAATTAAAATTCCACTGTAATACGTTATTTGATAACTGTGGCGGCACCCCGAGCGATGGCTAGCAGCGCGCGCCGCGGCGCCGCCTACACCATCGACAGCATCCTGGGACACCGGCAGCACGCGCCTGGCAAGTCCCCTTTTATATACCTACACGACTTAGTCTATATATAAATATAATAAGAAAGTAAGAACGGCGCGTCTGTACAGACATTGAATATATCCACAAAATAATAGTTGAGGGACACTAATAGAGCCCAAATCCAGAAAAAAAAATTGTCTGTTTATTTATCTGTTTGTACGCGCTAATCTCCGGAACTACTGGACGGATTTGAATGATTTGTATAGCTATTAAGTCTAGGCAACATCTAGGCTATAGTTTATTTTGAAAATTTTAATACTTGATGTGGGACCTTAACAGCCTGTCTAAACTATAAGAGATATAAATATACTGCCTTAAGGAAAATTGAACAACATGACAAACAATTTCCACCCACATAACATAAATGAAGGTCTGGCGTACCTGACGTGGAACCCTGGCAGCCCTTCTAATCTCTAAGAGATATAAATATATCGGCTTAGTAAAAGTTGATCAACATAAGAAGCATTTTCTGTCCATATAATAAAAATGAAGATCTGGAGCAGCGTATATGGAACCTTAACAGCCCAGCTAAACCTTATGAATAATCAGGTAGTGCAAGCGGGCAAAGCCGCGGGCGGGCCGCTAGTATATAAATAAATGAAGTATAGGTCACAATATATTACGTTGCGCCACGAATATATGGGATGATATATATTTTTTACAAGATTAGGTACCTACCTACCCATGTAGTCAGTGTAGTAGTAAGTAGGTAAGTATGGATGTGTACAAGAACGTTATTTAGGCATTGCAATGTCATTTACAACGGAGGATGATCTCTCGCAGCCAACCCGCGGTGACCCGCAAGTGGTCAGATTGTAATATTGTACCACACTGTCAACGAAACACATATCAACACTTGAAAATGTAATAAAATGCTTTTTTCATTTAAAAAGAATAAAAAAGTTATAAGTTAGAACTGAAAAGTTTATAAGGTTTTTTAATGCTTGATTTTTTATATGTATACTTTGGATTAAAAATAAAAGATAGAGCCTCCATAGAGTCGTGACATCGATGCATCGACCTACCTTAGAGCCTGGTTGCCTCCTAGCGGCGGTCGACGATGTAATAATATTGGGTATAATTGTGTAAGTTATTTGTGTCTCTAACATGTCAACGAGTAGGTATTGTATTGACTATACCCGAATAAGCATTCATGAAATTCATTTCATAATTAAATAATATACATATTGATTACTGCAGCTTACGGTAAAAACGACAATACTAAAAATTTTTTATAGTTACTTAATAGGTAATGTGCAAAATTTACACAATAATTAGATTTTAATATATGAATGAAGTAAAAAATAATATAATTATAAATACAATAATTTTAATATCTATTATTATTTATGTATTTATTCATACATTAGAACACTAACTCGCCTGGCCCGACCGCCGCCGAGTCCCTGTCACCATTAGCATTATTAAATTATTATTTGGCTAGTTAATAAATATCAATTAAAATGTAATCACTAACAATTATGTAGATTTTATTATTAAAATAATTATACTTAATAGAATCCGCAGTAGGTACCTACATGTATATTCAAATATTTAATTGAATTTGAATATATTTTGAATTTATTTTAATTTTTACTTTAGCTTCACGATCTATTCTGCATATAGCAGGGTAGGGAGACGAGATCTAGTGATAAGACATTCCGTTCTCCACTTTTCATTGAATTTAATAGTTTAACATTTTATAATAAAGTGTTCAAGTAAATTAGAAAGTAGTTGACTAATTAAATGGGATAGCGTGTCTATATACGAGTATGTATCTATAAGATTCCTAATATTTTTCAATTGAATAAACCATGTTTAACTTGTTATGTCCTTAGTTCGGGGAGTGGATAATTTAGTACCTCCTTGCTACGAAAAATGGGTGAATAAAAACATAAGGAATTATTAATTATTTATTTATTTAATTCAATGAGTTTCATTGACAGCGCCATAGATTTATATGAGATATATATATATATATATATATATATATATATATATATATATATATTAAATAAAATAAATAGTCAACAGTTATAATTTAATTGAAAAACTACTGTGTAAGGCTCTATAGTACAGCAGAGACGCGCCAGGCGGTGCGGGCGGTGCGGGCGGTGCGGGCGGTGCTCGCGTATAAAAGACTTCAATGGGAGCACTTTCATATTATTGCAGGACGTGTTTGTACATACTTCTGCATCATGTGAATACTTTAATATTAATGAGGCAGAATGCTTATTAAAAGTAACATTTAATTATTGTTTTTTACTATTATTTCCACATCACCATTTCGTTGTATATTAATATTTTCAATTAGTATAATATGAAGTGGGAAAACGTCCGCGAGCAAATAAAATTGGCTAATATGAGAAGCTGCAAGGGTCACGCCGGCAGTGGTTGGTTGTGGCACGCCACACTGCACGCAGCCAGCTCAACGCGACCTCATTGTTAGACACAGTAGCACTCGTTTTGGAACATGATCATTATCTCGCGCGGATGATTCCTAAAGGCGGCTCACAAATGTTATTACTGAGCCGCGCTGGTCGCGCCGAGCCAACTGTGCTAGATGACCAATATTTACGGAGTACGAGGGCGGGATGAGACTTATTTTAATACGGTTACTTCATTGTGAATTGTAAATATTATATTTTGTATTACAAGTGATTCGAGAAAGACATACCTGTTCCTCAAAGTCTTTGTAAAAGTCTTCTTAAAGGTAACAAGGTTGTACCTAAAAAAAAATTGAATCAGATTCACCCTGTATCCCACACACATCAGGGTAGGCAGAGAAAACCAGCGGAAAGTGGGTAAAGTTCCTCACTTTCTGCCGAGTTCTAGAGGCATTGCGTGTTGAGTGGCGGCACCAGAGCGAAGAAATGACATAAATTTTAATAAATATTTAATTTCCTCTAGTGGCATCAAACCCACAGCCAGTAGAGTAGTTATGGGTAATGTAACTAAACTGCATATAAATATGTTTATTTTGTTGACTTAGTCCTTTACCTATATACTTGATAAAAAAATTTAAAGTATTAAGTACATGGTACTTGGGCGTGTGAAATAAGTATGTAAAACAAGTATGGTTGCTTTACAAGATTCCGTATCTATGTATGAGCTACCTATGAGCTAAGCATGACTGACTCCGACGAGCGCAGTCAGAATTTACATAATATAAACACGTAACGTCACTGATTGATATTAAACATATTGAGTAAAAATTTGTTTTAAATTCAAAATCTTTTAAAATTTCTTTATGCATGGATGTAATTGTATTCGGTACAGTTTAATATAAGTATATACGAGTAGCGAATTTTTGTCTATACAATGTAAATGTTATTGTATCATCATCTAATAAATTCAAACGTATGAGATCCGCTTAAGAAAAATTGCAGCGTTCCAATCGGCCGAGACTCTTTATCTACGTCTTCACTAATAAGAACCTTACTGCCCCGCGATAAGGGCGCTCCTCCTCCTCGCTCATATATCGTAACGAGCGTCACTTCAAGTGCCAATTTGACAGGATTTGCCCCATGACGTACAAAGTATTGAATGCTAATAAAATTACATACCTATGTATATGTGGCGACCTGGCCTGAACTGGCCTGGCCCGGCTCGTAAAACGCTGGCTACAATTACCCGTGGAAAGAAATGTTTCCTAAAAATAATCGAGCACTAACGTTTGCTTCTATTTATTTGAACACAACGATGTTAGAGCTTAAATAGGAATTCATTATCCGACATGAAATGGTCATAATAAACTGTGCATTAATTGTGTTAGTCTACTTGTATAATAGACTAGCAGCGCAGTTATAAGCGTTTTGTTGTAATCCCATATTGTTGTTACTGACGTAACAAAGCTTTATAAAAACAGTATTACTATAAATAAATAGTGCGACTAACGTCGAGTGACGTTGAGTGCTTCACAAAAAGCGTATTTTGTTTGCCGGAGACGTGAGCCGGTGCGAGCGACCCCAACGACCCAGCGGCCACTATTGCAATATGAGCCTTGCGACCACGCGGGTAAGGGTCAAGGTCCCGTATGCAAAAACGTAATTAGTGAGTTTAAAGAGCAGAAGGGTGGTAATTCGGTATTATCGAGGGCTGGTTTGTCGAACGAGGATTAAGAGATCGATGTCACGTCAGCGATGCATCGCGCTGGGAACCGCCGTGCGCCAATACTGCATTGTACCTACCTTCGTATAATCAGTGGAGTAAATTGTAACTCACATTCTGATATAGATGCTGAGGAGCGCTGCGTGGAGTTGAAGAGTGAGGGTGCGCAGTCGGACTCCGAGCACGAGCACGAGCATGAGCACGGGCACGAGCACGAGCGCGAGCACGAGCACGAGCACGAGCGCGAGCGCGAGCACGCCGAGCACGAGCCACTAGAGGCTCTGGACGCCGGCAGACCGCGCAAGGTAACTTGCTAGGCATACTGACTAAAATTTACATTTTTTAAATTCATTATTTCATATATTCAAGAGAATTCTATTTTATAAAATATGCTATCAATTTAAGTTCAATATGTATAATTGTTATGGTGCGAGTACAATATGATGAGCGTGGTCTGTGGTCGCAAGCAGGTGCGCCGCAGCCGCACCACCTTCACCACGTACCAGCTGCATGAGCTGGAGCGCGCCTTCGACAAGACGCAGTACCCTGACGTGTTCACTCGCGAGGAGCTGGCCATGAGGCTGGACCTCAGCGAGGCGAGGGTGCAGGTAATATATCTTAAAATCAAATAGACGTAAGATAGTAAGCATCGTGAATCGTCGTATGAACATACAAAAAAGCTACCACCGGTTCGGAAGTCAGTTCTGCTGAGAAGCAAGAAACTCAACAGTTGCCCTTTTCAATGTTAATGGTATAATTTAATTATTGACATTAATTCCATCCATGTTTACCCTGTAAATATTCTTGAACAGTGTAATAAGCTTGACTTTGTTAGTATTGTTTTTCCAGGTAGTTACTTTAAATTATTGTAGTGTCAAACCTAGAATACTGCGTAATTTTATTATACACACGTATACTCACACTCATAAAAGATTTATTAATATTTTGGAGAAATGGGAAATGGCGAAAACTTGGCGTAACAAGCTTGTCTGTATGTCTATCACTATTTTTACTATGACAATGTATATTTGAATATAGTATGCAAATTGTGAAGCAACTGTATATAACTGTATTTAAGACTAGTCAGTCTAGTCAGTAACAGATTTTCATTTATGCCTAGAGAATTTGGCGGAATGTGACGCTACTGTCTACTGTCAATAATTCATTTGATACTGTCAATGAATAAATGTTTGCTAACGTCATAAAAATTCATTATAATGATGCTAATTCGCGAAACAAGCTCGACCTGATTTGTATGTCTAATTAAATTCGAATTATTAAAAAATATTAATTGAATTGTCGTAATTTAATGAATTCCGCGGTTTTATCTAATTGTCTAATTGTGAAAAGTGGCAATTACTTTAAATTTTTTGTCAAAACTTTTAAAAGCCTTAATTTAAAGATAAATTAAAAGCAAAAAATATTTTTTAGAAAAAGCTTTTATTAAAACGCTCTTAAAAGGAAAAAATAATTTGCCTTTAAATTTTAACTATCAACTTATAACCTCATTGTACACAATTTATATGATCATAGAAGCTTGTCGCGTTAATCAATATTTAATTAAATTGAAACTTTTAACCTTTGCAGATTTTATATAAATAAATTAGTACTAGTTTATTTACACAAGTAGCGAGCGCGAATCCAGAAGGTTAGTATAAATAATGTAAAATCATCTGGATCTCCTCTAAAGATGGGCATTCCACAAGGATCTATTCTGGTCCCCTTTTTTTTAAAAAAAAAAATAAGTTTCACGCTGTATCCCGCACACAGCAGGGTAGGCAGAGGTAGTGATCCCTTTTATTTCTTGTTCATATTAACTATCTGTCTTTTTATTTGAAGAAGATATCTCTTTAATATTTAAGGTTGACAGAAACAAAATAAACTATGACGAAGTGAATAGTGCATTATCGCATGTTCTTCGTTGGTTTGATGTTAATAATCTAATGTTAAATGCTAATAAAACTAAATGTATTGAGTTTGCTTTACCAAATGTTAAAAAACATAATTTTAGTCTAATAAATAAACTCTCAATGTGTCGGAATCAGCTATTTTCTTAGGTGTTACTATAGATTCCAAACTCCTGTGGAATGCTCATCTGGAAGCACTTGCAGATAAACTCAGCTCTGCCGCGTTCCCAATTAAGAAAGTAAGACAAATGACGGACGTTGCAACTGCCCGACTAGTCTACTATAGCTATTTTTATAGTATTTTATGTTATGGGACAGTGCTTCAGATATAAATTCAATAATTATTCTCCAAAAAACAGCCGTGAGATATATTTATAAACTAAGAGATCGAGATTATCTGCGAGATGTCTTTAAAGATGCAGGTATTGTCACAGTTGCTTCACAATTTGTTTATTATAATATTCTCTTTGTCCGACAAAATGTATATTGTCATAGCAAAAATAGTGATAGACGAATTTAATAAGTGTAGGAACTGTTAAAAAACTATTATAAATAAAAAAATAGTATTAAATGGTTAGGTGACGATATTTTTAGTAGTAGGTAGTTCATTTGTGTTTTTTTTCTGGTATACTCGTAGGTACCTACCTGTTATAGATATCTACGTTTTGTTGTTTGTTTTTACATTAATTGTTGTTTTTTAGACTTGTGTGTCATTAATGTGTGGGAAGTTGACACGGCTTGACACGTCGGTACGAGTACGAGCACGCGCACTCGTACGTGTCTTGCTCATAAAACATTTATAATTTTTTGGAAGCGCTAATGTTTCGTTACAAGCTTAGCTTTATTTTCTAGCTACTATCGTATATCTGCCACTGTTATTACTATAAAATATATTATCAGACAAATAGAAAATTTTAGTATAATATATTATCGGGAATACTTCCGATCGGGACTCGGGAAGTTTTCATACTCCGTATTGTTTTTAGAAATATAGTGAGATGATCATTTAATAAATTGGCACATACTTAATAACAACATGCGACAACCGTGACACAGGTGACCACAGGCGACCGCAGGTGACCACAGGCGACTGCAGGTAAGTGGTGAGTGTGGAGGCGTGCCGGTAATTAGCATTAGCTTCATTGTCAGCACACAATCGCGCAGATTACACGCCGCGGTCGCCGCCTCGTGGCCTCCCCGCCTCGGCCACCTCGCCACCTCGAGCCTCTAAATATTAACGTCCTTCATTTTTATGTAATATATTTACGAGGATATCTATTCTGTCTATTATCTTCCGTAATACTAAACTAAGCGAGTTAGCGAAGTTAGCGACTGGTAGACTAGTTATCAATTATCCCATCTAATATTCCATAATTTATGATCGAATTATAAAAGTACCTATATACAGCTTCACGCTATATCCCGCACATAGCAGGGTAGGGAAACTAATGTTAAGACATTTTGCTCTCCAGTTTCCGCCGAATTTTGGAGGTATTGCGTGTTAAGTGGCGGAACTCAACGCCGCCCTTTGCCTCGACATCAGAGCGAAGAAATGGAATTATAGATTTGAAATAAGTATTTAATTTCCTGGAGTGGGGATCGAACCCGCAACCAGTCGGTTTACAGTCACACTTTGTGCTCCTGCGCCACAACTTACCTCATATATAAATATATTATTATTTATTGAATCTCTTATTAAATGATATAAGCAGTTAGTTTGATTATACTTGTAGTTGGTTGGTAGTTCTCGCGAAGTCTCAGCCGCGACTCGCGAGCACACACAATGGTCGCTAATTCGCGCCTCATTACGCTCTCGCCGCTAATGTCACGCTAATTGTGCCTCGAGCCTGGAGCCCAGAGCCTGGAGCCTGGAGCCTGGCGCCGCCGAGACTCTGGACCAAATTGGTGTAATCAAGCGTGTGACAATGGTTTTCTTACGTTTTAATTTATTGTTCCAGTTGTTTTATTACTGTTCTTCTTACGCTATTCAAATCATATTAGTAAATATTAAAAATAGGTCATTATAGACTTAAGCGGGGCCAAATCTAAAGCCTTAAAAAACCTCGAAATATTTATTGTATTGAAGCGAGAGGACAAAAGGACAATATAAGATTAATAAATTTAAGATTGAAATGATATGTAGGTACTTGTGATATTCACCCGAGAAGTTTATCCACGTGTTGAGAGATAAGATTGGTCAAATGATAGGCAGTAGTAGAGCTGTGGCGGAGGCGGTAGCGGAGGCGGGAGCGGAGGCGGGAGCGGTGGTGGGCCAACAATGCTTTAATTAAGCACGGTTTGAGCGTGAGAGCTCTCAAACTGCAGTTAAAGTGAGCGCCGCTGCAATTTGGTAATTACCGACTTCGCGAGATGAGGGAGGAGGGTGAGAGGAGTCGGCGGTGGTGCGCGCGGGTGTACGGAGGAGGGGGGCGGAGGTAATCTCGCGGCCTCGAGAGGCAGTCGGCAATGCACAGACAATAAAACACTTTAATATTTCGCAGGGCTGTATACTGCTAATGAGGAATTCATTTCGGTCATTAGATGCTCTTGTGGCTGTATTTCTTTAATTGCGGCTCACTTCTGGAGCAGCGACACAAGATTGGCCCTTGTGGCTCGTCGTGGGTGTCGCGGGTGTCGCGGGTGTCGCGGGTGTCGCGGGTGTCGCGGGTGTCGTGGGTGGCTAATGACTGCTCGTTTATGCGCGAGATTAAGCTGCAACACTACTTTGCAACTTTCACTCGTTATAATCTTGTGTTCGACGCTAATTGCACGTTTACGCTAAATTTACTGTTATGAGGGGCTTTAGCGCTGACCTCACAGTAAAGTTAAACACGCTGTAACCACTCATACTAGACTGCTAAAACTCATTTATAAAAAAGTAATTATAAGTATCGCGTGTCAGCCCTGATGCTCAATAGAGCAGAGAGGGCACGGTTCTTAAATCACACTCCACACAGCGCAAATTGCTTTTAATCCACTCCATAGATGGCGCTCGCCGACAAACGTCCTTCCCTCGCTGATCACCACAAGTGTGCGGTCTGTCTGCCACAGTGAGTCCTATATGCACGGCGCAGAGTACACGCTCGCGCGGAGGACGGGAGTGTTGAGACACTCAGGACACCCCTCGCCACACGCGACGTCTGCCGCGGCTCGATCACTCCCATTTTATTTCAAGTGATTTAATTTAATTTAACTGTTTAATTGGAAGAAAATAATGACTCCGGCCCCAAACGTACTCGACTTCACTTAACTTTTTATGAAGATATTCTTAATTATCTAGCGTTTTGTCCTACAGGCCACTTTAATCACAAATTTCTCCTGTTTGGTTAGGAAGTCCAAATTCAGATTTATACAGCTATTCACACATGGCAAACGCACTTCGACGTGTTCTTCAAATCATGATGAAGCTAGCCAAATTCTGCACCAAGCGAAAATTGACACAAAAAAGTTACTTGTAAGCGATTGGTGTTTCTCAAATCTGGCTAGACTATTACGGCAGACGTCTTTTGTCAGCAATTGCAAACCGTGACGGAAAAGCTAAACGACCGAGGCTGGTCGCACTGCTGCCTCACGACAACGCTAAACCACACACTGCACAACAGATTGCTAACAAATTAGAAGAGCTTTAATTGGAATGTCTAAGACATCCATCATACCGTAAATTTGGATAACTTCTTGCAAGGGGAAAAAATCTACTCCGATGGGGCAGTCCAAACCGCCTTCATAGATTTTATTGATTCCCGTCTGAATGGTTTTTTGAGTAAAGGCTTCAATGAACTAACTATTAAATGGCAAAAGTGCATAGAAAACAATGGTTCATACTTTGAATAAATAAATAATTATTATATTAGAAAATATTCGACTTGATACCCTCCCATATCAAACGTCAATTTCATATGCAAGGACCTAATACTTACAGATTCGCATGAATAAGTCACTATGATACAAAATGCCATTGTTTTGCTCAAAGAATTTGAACGTGTTGTAGTCCACATCCAGCAGTAGTCCACCGGCCTATGTAGCCCATATAGCCTATGTAAGGAAAGTAAAGTAAAGCAACTGAAGCCCTCACTCTCGCGCCATCAAATGGATTCATTTGCAAATTATGAAATTATAGCATTTTCGCGTTTCGCCGCTACAATGTCTTTTTATTAGCGCAATGCGGCTCGACAGCTCAATTGGTTTCTATTCTCGTTAGGTCGCCACGCGGCTCTGCGCCGTATCGCCGCGCTGTAAGGTTGCGATTGCCGCGACGGGGAGTGCGCGTGAACACCACGTATGCGTAATTGCTTTTCATTACGTCCCCATTGTAGTGGAGAGCGGCAAATTGGCGACAATTACGCGATAAAAAAATTAAAAGAGGACGCGGAGACTCTGCTTCCGTCGACTGCCGTCTGTTGCCTACTGCCTACTGCCTACTGCCTACTGCCTACTGCCTACTGCTTACTGCCTACTGTCCACCTGCCGTGCAGTAGATACCTACTGTCATTTTTATTGTTCACTTATATATTAGCATTCATCCATCAGCATTTTAAGGTCCACTGCTGGACATAGGCATCTCCCAATGCTCGCCACTCCATCCGGTCCTGCGCCCTTTGAATCCAGCGGGTTCCCGCTGTCTTCTTAAGGTCGTCAGTCCACCTAGTTGGAGGGCGGCCTGTACTCCTTCCTTTGTATATTTGCATTAAATTTGTGTAATTTCTATTTACATGAATATTTCAAATATTTCGAGTTAGCAAACCCGTGTAAAAGAGGGTAGATGTAGATGAAAAATACTATAAAAACAATGGAATTGTGTCACTCGGGGGCTTGTAGGCAACGGCCCTTATTACCCAATAACAATATCCTCTTTCCGAATAATTTAGAAACATATAGACGATATTGTGTGTTTTTATCTTGTTTTGAAACTTTAACCGCTTCCGATTTCTAATAATAGCATATACTCACATGTTGAACTTCATGGAGACATTTTAAAGACAGATGTTAGTAATCAATATAAATATTATAAGAAAGATATTTTAGTTTCACAACAGGTACTACACCGTACACAGTTAGCATTGTAGGCAGCTGGCAGATGCCGCCTCGTGCATCATTCCGTTTGCGAAAGGCGAGGCCGCGTTTGGTATTGTTATCAAAGATGAGATATCAGAGATATTAAATATTTCATTCGATTCGGTTGTGGTCCCACAGCCTGGTACTGCGCCACGACGCGACGGCCAATTCTGGAGGCGTTGCGTATTGACTAAACGCCGCGCTTTGCCTCGTCACCAGATCGACTGCTGGTAGCTGGCAAGGCCTCTTTAAGTGCATATATATTGAGATACAAGGACTTGTCCGCAGGTGTGGTTCCAGAACAGGCGCGCGAAGTGGCGCAAGCGGGAGAAGGCGCTCGGCCGGGAGCACGCGCCCTTCCTGCACCACGAGCACGGTCAGTCACTTACACGCCTTCATCAACCTTGTATAATATACATTTTTAAAATATTACAAAAAGTGATTTATAGATAAGTGAGGCACAATTACACATAACGACCGGATGTTGTGATAGTCGCTTTAAGGTTTCATTATAATTAACGCGCTATGTGGAGCTATTATCGACTTAGAAATCATTTTGGTAACAATATTGGAACCCTGTCATTATAGTCGCATTACTGAGTGATCCCCCCCCGTGCGTGATATCTGCGGGCGTGAACACGTGATTAGTACGACTACTTTATATCGGACAACACTACCTACTTCTAAACTATTATAACAATATTCATATTACTGGGAAGCGATTTGTATGATTACATAAATAACTAATATAAAAATATCATTTAAATCTTTATAATTTCGCTGCAAAATACGAGAAATTTATAAAGAAACAAAATAATGAAATGACCATTACCATTGTGATGTACTCGTACAGGCGCGTCACGTGCAGCTAGGGCCTCGTCTCGGTAGTCGCATCTCTCCACATGCTCTCGTTGATTTAAAGAAAAAGAGGGAGAGAAAGAGACATAACTGGCAATAACTGGCAAGACCAGCAAAGATCTCACCTATATAAATATAAAATAAAAAATGGTTTTTTGTCGAAATAAAAATAAATAGCCTTAAGTGAAACTATTTACCCAGGTGTTGGAGAGTGGGGTGCCATACCGGGCGTGGGCGTGGGCGTGGGTGTGGGTGGCGTGGGCGTGGGCGTCGGCGCTGGCGAGTGGTGGCTCGGACTCGGCGCACCCGCCTGGCACGACGCGACCCCCGCTGCTGCCTTCAGAGCCTTACTGCATCGGTAAGAATGCTAATGTATAATACTGTTAGAATACTGGATGAAATGATGAATAAAGATTGTCTTTTATATATTTTATTTAGAACAAAACATTACAATCACATTATACTTAGTTCAGCCATTTTGGAAACACAACACAGACAACTTTAATGTTGCCACTATACAAACACTAACATAGGAGTTGCCAAGTAAATATAAATGTACTTATAAACTAACAAATACAAAAATATATTTTTCATTCTTAAAATATACACGTTGTAAAGTAGAGAATCAAGTGTCTTGACACTACTCTCTATTTGTATTTGCATAAGAGGGTAGGCACAGGTCATATATGAATCTATTATCCTTAAAAATAGTAAAGGTGGGGTCGCCACTGCCTGTGTCTTGTAGATATTTGTTTTCAATTTTACTTAATGAAAAGTAGAGAAGTCCTTACTTTTCTTTACATACTAAAGTATATTCTCGTCGTAGGCTTACAGTTCTCCTCACCCCCCGCAGGTACGTGCTGGCGCTCCCCCCGCCCGCGCTGTCGCCGGCCGCGCGTTCGCCCTCGCCGCCGCGCTCGCCGCGCGCTGCCCCGCTGCCGGCCTCGAACCCGCTACCCTCCGAGCTGCGCCTCCTGCACGACCGCTACAGCAGAGTGCACACGTAACCTTGCTGCTACTGAACTACTCTGTAGTACTAATGTACATATTATATAGTAAACATCTATTTGTATCTAATCTCATGTATGAAATGAGGACACTTCAAGCACTCTTGCAGGATACGTTCTTTATTTATTAAACATTTTTAAATGTGCAGCAAATTATATTGTAACGTGAGGGATCACGCAGAACGTGAGTCTTGTAATAACTATACCTAATGTTCGTACTAACGATGGAACAATGTTTACTTTTGTTGGAACATAGAGGTCCTGGACGTAATACTCGTGCTGGCAAACACCTCTGTAATGAATTGTGAAACTTTTATAGCTATTCGTGTGCCTTACCCGCCGGTGTAGAACGCAGGTAGATCTCAGTCCCCGTGTCTTCACTGTTCTCAAATGATTCGTTTTAATTATATGTTGTATATAATAATTAAGACTTATTAAATATATAGAGTGTAAGAGTTGTAAATGTAAAATATATAAATTGTGGTGTAAATACTGTATAGTGGTGCTCTACCAGGAGTCGAGGTCGAGGTGGTGGGACTGGTGGCTGGACTGGCGACAGAACCAGAACAAAGATGAATATCAATTTT
Source organism: Heliconius numata (assembly GCA_016802625.1). Classification (NCBI taxonomy): domain Eukaryota; kingdom Metazoa; phylum Arthropoda; class Insecta; order Lepidoptera; family Nymphalidae; genus Heliconius; species Heliconius numata. The sequence goes on from JAEBDU010013219.1 coordinate 37,795, forward strand.
AAAAATGAATTGTGACTATTTACAATATTATTTGTATGTTTGTTGTAAGTCGTCCGGTCGTGGACGTAGTGCGGTTACACTGTGTAACTCTCCGTAGTCGCTATTTATCGAGGTGTAGTGTAGTGAGTTTGCAATACTGTAGTCGCGCAATAAACTAGATTATACACACGTGTGCTCCTTTCATTTACCGCCCGCCCTCTACTCGACGTCTGTCAAGTGGACACTAATTTACAAATGGCAAATGACAAAGCATTCAAAATATAATTTTCAAATAAAAATAACACCGATAATATGCGTAATTACGAAGCCGCTTCATTTGTAAAAGCTCACACGTCGCTCGTATGAAGCCCTATTGATTCCTGATCACATCGCCACTGTCCATTATTATCTGGAGCATTGTTAAGACCCCCTGACACCCCCAGCACCCCCTAGCACCCCCCGACACCCCCTTGCACCCGCCAGCAGCCCCACGAACATGTTGGCGATCATCAAGATTAAATTTGCGTCTCGTAACAAAGAAGCGGAGTGTTTGAAGAAAGATTAATTTGGTAAAAATTGGGCGCAGGGCTAAGCCCACTTACCACCCGGTGAAGCAGACAGACGCCGCGAATGCTAAATTGACTCTTATATTTCCACACATAGAGAGTATTGCATGAAAAAATACAATAAAAACGCCGCGACGTTTTCTATACGCCCGCGTGTTTTGAAAGTACTTGATATCGGCTGTGCAAAGAATAGAAATTCCCATCCCATTTGGGCCTATTGGAGCCTCTAAACTTCCCCAGTTTTAAAAAATGAACAAACTATTTCTACAAAATTATAGTTATAAAATTTGATACGTGTAAAGAAATATTTTTACAAATATTTCATAATTTATTACAAGAGATTTAGAGGCCAGTCGAGGCGCAGAGTGGAACACTGACTGTTGCCGACATTATTTAAGTATCATTTTGGAAATATTACAAAAATATGAGTAAATAAAGAGAAGCCTAGAAGTTAATATTGCAATAAATATCAAAGTACATTTTGCTTTATGTTAAGTACATTTAGTTAATTTTTTAGTTTATTGTTTGAAGACGGTTTGTTTATTCATACAAGTATGTACCCATTGAAGAAATTTTATTTTATTAATTAAGCATGCTTTGTTTAATAACACGTTGATATCTAATATATACCTTACCACAACACCGCTTACAGCCTGCCAGCCACACGTGGCTCCTCTAATTATTTATGAAGTTCCTCTTTAATAGTTTGAGGCCGGAACCGCATTATCACATAATCTCAATTCACTTTACCTAATCTTCTTAAACTCTTAGTGGCTGCACGAGGGGGGGGGGGGGGCGGGGGGGGGGGGCGGGGGGGGGGGGGGGGGGGGGGGTGGTGGGGGCCCCCGGGGGGGGGGGTTACAGGGTAATTGGCGGGCAGTCGCCGCATTACGAGCCGTAGTTTGGTAAACAAGGGAGTTAATTTGACTAACTCCGCAGCTACTGCGGTCGCTGATATTAAATTACATTCATAGCTTATACACTTATATAATCCAATACAGTTTGAATTTATATACGAGTTTATAACTGTGGGTGCCACTTCAAATAGCGCTTTCACTATTCTGAGCAAATTGAAAACGACTATTTATCAGTTAATGATATCATATAATTGTACGAGTATATTATTGAGTTATCATTTGCAATTTAATAAATATTATACAAAAAAAATTGTAGTTTTTTATGGTAACATAAAAGATATTATAATATAACTAGCGTACTGTCTCCAAGGAGTGAAACAAAGGGAAATGGGAGTGAAAGGAGGAAACAATAGCGATATGACGACGGCTGTGGACGCATTTTGGGAGAGTCAAGATAAAGATTTTTTTTTCAAAAGGAATCCTAGGTTTAGAAAAAAGATGGACTAAATGTATTGACTTGTTAGGAGACTATGTAGAAAAATAAATTACTTTATAAACTCTAATTCAGTGGAATTAAAAATTAGATATTAAGTTACGATAAGGTAAAAGGAATAGTTTCATTGAAAATGTGTAATAATCGAGAAAATCAAAGATCGTATGATAAATTTAAATATTTTAATGAAGATGATTTATTAACTCGCCAGACACCGCCATTGTCCGCGCGCTGTCGTCGACTTGCGTCAAACGCACGCGCTTCATAAACAAAAAATGTAATTGCAGTGCTAAGTATATAAGGCTCCCGACAAACTTATATAATCATTTCTTTGATTTCATTATTCTGGAAATGAAAATCTTCAACAATATTTTTCATCTCCGTCTCTCCCCTGACGTTCTTCAGCCACAATTGTATTCTACGATAAGGTCTCCTCTTTCAGGTAACTTTTACACCGTTATAAATTGCAGCCAGTCGCAATCCACTTTAAAGCATAATTTAGGAAATATTATGTTTAAACGTGGATTGTGATTAATTATTAGCAGTAGTGAATGGGGGGGTGAATGGCATACATCTTGAACTAAATAGGATCTTCGGAAAATCACGAGTAGCAACTTTGATGAGAGTTTTATTTCCAAGACGCTGTTTCAATTTACGGAAGAACTACTGTTAGTCTAGTACAGTATATGCCCTAAAAACTATATATTTAAGATTATAGTATTTCTTCTTCTTCTAGTATTAATTTAATTTATTGTCTCTCTATTTATTTAACTCTCTGAACAGATGTGAATAGTCAAATTTAATCATTTTAATCATCTTTCCAAATATCCTCTGACATTTTCAATCAGGATTCTGCAAAGGTTACAGCGACTACTCCAATATTTAAAATTTGTGATGATATAAGGCGCGGAATAGACAATCAGCAAGTTCGTATTATAGTTCTATTAGATTTCTCCATTGCCTTTTACACAATATATTTCTACCTGTTCTAAGAACTATAAACGTATCTCCCACAGCAATCGACTGGTTCTGCTCCTACCTGAAGGCCGGAAGGCGTGTAAAAGAAACAATGATAACTATTCATCTCCTTACTGTTCTAAAGCTAGTGTTCTCTAAAGTAGAATTCTCTTTCTCCTTCTTTTTTCCATTTTAAATAACCATTTCCATTCCAATTATCTTACTTTACCTTCCGACTTCAAGTTCACGATCTACAAATTGACGTTACTGCAACTAATGACGATCTCCATAATGCTACAGCTGCAATCAATTCCAATCTCAATTCTGTGACCACATTGAGCAAATCGTTTGGATTATCAATCACTGCAAGTAAATCTTAGTTTGCACTCTTTGCTAGTCGTCAGCAATTATTGAAAATCCCTGTATGGTCCCTGTCTCCTGTAATGGCGTGGCTAGATTAGAGTGCAGCAATTAAAAAGTTGCAGTTAAAAAATTAAAGCATTAAAATGGACAACTCTCATCCCATATTTCAGAGGTAAGCATTTTTATACTGTGATCTGCTCATTGAAAAAGTGGAAGAAACTCTTTCCTATAAAAACTAAAATATCCCATAAGCCCAAACTCTTCTTCCTCTTCTTGATTACGTCGACGCTTGTTATTGTGACCTTTCTTAAATACTCCTTAACAAAATGGATCGGATCGTATGCCCATTCGAATTATATTTTCATACAAAAATACCATACTTGTTATAGAGCATAGGATCCAACTCAAATGGCTCAATATCAGGCAGCGACCTAATTTTCATATCCTTTCATTCTTTTACACTACACTTTTCCATCCCTATACCCCAGAATACCTTAAAACACGGTTTAGTGTTCTCGGCTGTGCCTCCATTATCTCAGTATCAGGTCATAGAACGATAAATAATCAAATAATCTACCACTAGTTTAGTAATCCCTCAGACTCGGGAAGAACCGTCGCAAAAAACTCAGCGGGACTTTTTTTTTAAATCAATTATACAAAAACACATTTCTTACAATGATACTTTGAAACAGACTGTAGCGAGGATTTCATTCCCAAGGCGTGTTTTCATTTATGTAATCATTAATTTGGTAAAGGTTAAAGATTTTAACATACAAACTCTAAACTTCTCGGACGTAATTAGTTAGGTTATAATAGATTAGAATTGCCCGCGAGTCGCATTCCGATATAAGGAGACCGTTGACTGACTGAGACAGTCACGGCTGCAATCTTTTGGAATTCGCTAAACTAAACTAAGCTAAACTCTTATATCATTTTTCTTAATCATATATGTATATAGGTATTTATTTATGAAGTTTTTTTATTTGTACATTTCTACACGCCCTTACACCAGAATTGTGCTTTTCTTTCCCTTTTTCCTTTCCGTGTTTGTGAGTAAAGGTGTAATTAAGTATTAAATAATATTTTTTTGTTATTCATTTCAAACACCAGTTATAGCCAGCTAAATAAGTAAGTAACCGGATACTCCGTAGACGCTCGTATGTAAGGACCCTTACTTAACCAGCAAATAAGCCCCCGTGATAGCACAGAGCAAGCCCCCGGCGCGCGCTGTCGACGACACGCCCGCGCCTTTGTTGCGTTTCTTAATTACCGCCCAGATATCGTTATAATATCTCAACATTACAACATTCATTCAGCTCTCAGCGAACAAACAAGTTGCAAGTTGCAAGTTGCAAGTGGGTGACGACTAGTGCTCGTAGGTGTGTCATATATTAGGTCGCGATATTACAAATTGACATTGTGACATTTGTGACTTTTATCTACTTTGACGTATCTAATTTGTATATACAAATACCCCGGAATGGCGCTTAAATGTCGTAACGTCGTTATTTTATTCGATCATTATTTCCGTCGCATAAATATTTGAAGTATCTCGACGCGGGTGGAGTATTTCATTTTGTTTATTTGTTTGTTTGCGTCGCGCTGTATTAATGTAAAGGATACACTGGCAGCGCTCCTGTTAGTATTTACCTCTGGCCGCAGCTTGTTTGTGACGTCACGTCTGTAATCTTTAAGCAAAAGTGAAGTAAGAAATATGGTTTTGGTAAAAATTCCTGTTCTCGTTATCACTATTTTAGCGCACAATTACAAATATAATGATGGTAATGAGTACTGGTTTAGTGTCAGATATTCAAATTAAAATCATCCATTTTTAAATAATGCGCTATAAATTTCTAAAACAATTTCAAACTGGCCTCTTGGAAACCATCCAAGCGCTCTAACCAAGTCAGTTCAAAAAAGTTGTACTTTTTAGGTAACATATAAAATATATATGTTACCTAAAAAGCACAAGCACAGGCTGGAAGCGTAGAATATATACACATGCCTAAGGAAATTAAAAAAGATTTTTTTTTAATTTCACGATGTTTACAGGTGGACCTGTGTGACGCACGACATACCAACCACGTTAACACATACTACTACAAAATACTATTAAAGGTTAAACATTTTTTGGAAAGAAAATGAGGAATGGTAATAGGTATGAAATAATGCTTCAAAGTTCGTTACAGTAAAGTTTTTACGTATACAAATACACTAGTTTTTGTTTCATTAAAAATAACCAAATAGTTATGATTTTACAGGCATTTGAAGTTTGCAAAAATTTCAAATGCCGCTAACAGTACCGCGGCCGGCGATGACGTCACAGGTCTGGCAGAACTCACTAGTCGCCAACGGTGATAGAAGATCTCGCGCAGTACTTTGTTTGTTTGTTACTCGCTTGTGTTTAGTGTTAATACAATTAATTAAAATGGATGAAGGATTCGAAAAAGGTCAATCGGATAACCTACCTGCAATAGATGGATTTATAGTTGCCGATTATTTATCGGAAAATAGTGATTTCGTCGCCGCAGAAATGCGAGGAGTAAAAATGCGAAGATAAGTTTTGTTGTCTAACTAGTAATATTATGTCAATTTGGGGCGTAGATAATAACTATCTTACGTTATTTTATTTTAAATTATTTTATTTAAAACTGTAATGTAACCTAATCTAACTAGTTTCATATTGTAGGTAACGCTATTTACGTTAAAAGTACCAAACTTTTTATTCAAGTTCAAAGTAGTAGTATTGTTTTATAAGTCAAAATAATATAATAATAATATAACAAAGTTCATGCAGTAAGTTGAGCATGCACAATTTTTTTTTAATGTTGATTTTTAATATTTTTATATATGTATATCTATCTGAAGAATATTTTTATTGTGATTATTGAAGATCAGCAAGAGAGAGTTATGGTCATGATGCGTACTATTGCGTGCTATTGCGTACGTATAAGTTAAAAGAGTAAGTTATGTATGTATTGCCAAATATAGATTACAACAGAACACCGTGCACGTATTAAACTATATTATTGCAGCTTAGAATGCAATGAAAAGAAGCAATAAGTTTATACGTAATCTGCGAAGATTGTGCCGCCAGCAGAGGTGATTGTAAACATACCATGGCATTTATAATGGGCTACATCGTCGAAGCGACGAGTCTTCAACAACTGCAACCAAGTCTTCTTTTTCTTGGCATTAATCCCGGCGTATGTTGCCAGGGTCTGCCTTCCTGCTTAACCTACTCCACTTTACACGATCTGTAACGTCCTGAGTGGTTCGACCATTGGCACTCATGTCCTGCATCACGACATCCAAACACCGCATTTTTGGGCGTTCGGAGGTCTAGCTCCAGGGGCAGGACAGACATAGCAGGGAACTTGCATCCGACATAGTTCCTACGCCGGCGCGCAACGTTGCCATACCATCTTAGGCCACGCTCTTGGAGCTTATCCGCTACGTCATGGACCCTAAGACTACCTCGAATGCGTCAGACCGCGGCATCTTCATTTCCGTGACGTGAAAGTCCTCAGCGTGCCGAGATAGTGCTGGCCAACATTCGCTGCCGTATAATAGAACCAGTCAGATGATGCTCTTATATATCAGCCCGTTGAGCTTGGGTGGTATTCTGCGGTCGCAGACCACACTAATAACCTCCCACCATTTGGCCCAGTCAGCGCTTATCCAGCCATGGACTTCGTGATCGATGCTTCCAGACTCATCCATAACGGATCCAAGATACTTGAAACTTTTTCAACCTAACGGCTGGCTCAGGACCTATAAGGACAGTGCTCGAGTCCGGGCTCCCTCAGGCTATGTATTCGGTCTTCGAGACATTTTGTTTAAGACCGCCGTTCCCAAGCGCACCCTTCCAGAGGTTTACTTTACGCTCCAGCATTAGTTGCTTCTCTTCAATGAGTGTAATGTCATCGCAGGCATACATGATCAGCCATGGAGGCTGATGTGGGCCGTGATAGTACACTACAATAAATAAGAACGAACTAAAAGTCGAGCCTTGGTGAACCCTGTGATCTAAAGGGTTTGGTGTCGCCAACAGCACCTAACCATCGCGAATCGCAAAGCGGGATCGTGATACATATCTCTGATAATCACGATATAGGCCTCAGGGATCCCTTTGGATCGCAATGCCCTCCAAATACATTGACGAGGCACACAGTTAAAGGCCTTCTGCAAATCTAAAAAGGCCGCAAATCTAATGCAGAGCTCTCCTCTTTTTCCTGTATGCCTCCATCAAAGTTCTGAGTAGTCTCTCCATTAAAGTACTGATTAAGTTTGTTGTAACGCCCAAGCCAAGCCAAGTGTTGTTGGAAAAAATTCAAGCTTTCTAGTATCGATACTACAATAAAAATAATCAAACCTAAAGATTTTGGTACAACACGCCATGAAACCGAACAGGATAGAACTATTTTTTTGACAAAGTACTATCAAAACTTCAACATCTTTAAATACAATGCTCGCTATTACATTATGTATGTGAAAAAAAAAAGATTTTAAAAATATACCTATATATTATTTATTAAACGAAACTAAATTTGTGGTGGAACGCCAGCTAAAGAAGAGCGCGAACTGCGAGTGAACGAAGACGAATTGAGCGAACGAGTTTTGCAAGACCTGTGACGTCACGCGAGTCGGTTATGGCCCGACGGAATCTCGCGTCGCGCGCTTACTTTAAAGGACAATATCTCAAAAACTAATAGACGTATTAAAATAATTCTTTCACAAGTAATTTTTGTTTTTAAAAGACAATACGATGAGCTAAAATCTAAAATTAGTGATTATTCTCCATTGTATAGATTGTAGTTAAAACTGTGGTTGTGAAACAAAGTGATATGGGAGTGAAAGTAGGTGACTTGAATGTGAATTGCCTGCTTTACGTAGATGATACAGTGCTCATTGCATCATCAGAATGCGAGTTGCAGGCACTGGTTCCCACTCGGAAAGAGGGGTGTGAAAATAATGGTCTAAGCCTGAATGCGAGTAAGACAAAGGTTCTGGTATTTAAAAGAAATGAAGAGAGGACGGAATGCAATGTCAGTGTGAATGGTAAGATATCAGAACATGTGAATGAGGTGGTATACTTTGGAAGTATGTTCAGTAGAGATGGAAGATACGAGATGGATGTGGAAAGGCGTGTTGCTGCCAGTAACAGGGTTAACTGAGCTTTAGCTGCATTGATGAGAAGGCGAAACGTCAGCACAGCTGCGCGTTTGGCAGTACACAATGGAGTGTTGGTACTGACGCTGTTATACGGCATCGAAACGTGGGTAGTACAGAAGAAGAATGAAAGAAAGATGAATGCCTTGGAGATGCGGTTTCTTCGTAGAATATGCGGAGTCAGCTTAGTTGATCGAATCCGCAATGAAGAGATACACAGATTGGCAGGTACTAGCGAAGATGTCACGGTGAGAATGAAGAAGAACATGCTCAGCTGGTTTGAACACGTCGAACGCATGAGAGAAAAATGTAAAAAATATTTAATAAATAGCATTCTCTCTCGCCAAATGATAATTCTAAGCAATTATCTTTGGATAGCGGAAATTTGTAAAAATTTCCCTACAGAGATGATTTTAAAACATATCTTTGTTGCAATAAGAATATAAAAATTTCGACGTAGCTTGATGAGAACGTTTGGCTGATCTGTCCAAGAGCGCGGGTTTAAATCCTGCTATGTTTAAATTTTTATACGGTTTTTAAGAAGTATGTTTCTTTCCTAAGAGTGGAATAAAATTTTTAAAATGTAAAAAATATTATAACCAATTTTTATGTCTCTCTGTGCACCTGTATCAATAGTTTTTATATTGTTAAAGTAAGAAAATGAATATTGACAATGTGGAACACAAATAAATATATTTTATCAAAAAACAAACCACAAATGAGTTTCCTATCGAACATAAGTCGCCTAAACTCTAAATTAAAGTTTGGCGTCCATTCACGAAACTCATAAAAATATTTTAAATAGACCTCTAATACGAATAATCACGCCCTCGTAAAACTAATTTGTTGCCGCAGCCCGGAGCCCGGCGGCAAACAACGACAGTTTTTCTACCCTTTTAATAAACCTCATCTCGGGGCTCTCTCCACGGTCGCGCTCGGCGGGAGGTAGGCGGGGGACGGGGGCGGGGGACGGGGGGAGGGGACCACGCACAATAACGCTCGCAAATCGCTCTGAATAAACTAATAAATGTCAACCCGGAGCGGTCGCCAGATGAAATTATCTTGCGACAGCCGCTTATGAGTGGAATCAATACACGATCATCGCAATAAAAGCTCCAGATGTTTGCCGAGCGCCCCCCCCCTCTGCCCCCGCTACCCGCGCTCCTCTGTCCCGCCCCCGCGCGCACCCGGCGCCGGCAATTTGCCCGATATTAAGTTTATACAGCGATTTGTACCCTTCTTTACACCGGTCGAGCGGCGCAACGCTTACTGAAACTCGTCGTAATATGATTCCAAATAAAAAAACTAGCGCACTGTATGTGCACACCCACTGTATGCCACAATACTCGACAACATGGTGTACTTGCACGCCAAGAACAGGCAAAGGACCATTGAATCAAAAATAATTAACTGAGGCTCCTCCTTGTTTTGAAAGTCGGTTAAAATATATATTAATTACAAACAATTACAGATTTATTATAAGTAGGAGTATAGATATGGATTGCTATATATTTGCAAACTCATGCCTTGAGTTTATTCAAATGCCGATAAATTTTTTTAACGAATCGATTTTGACGAAACAAACTTAAGATGTTAAGCTGACTTAAAACAAAGCAATTGGTAAAAGTTTTAAGTAAATCGATTCAGTAATTTCAGAAATAAGCGTGACCATACAGACCATACAGACAGACAGACAAGAAATAAAAAAAAAATATTTTTGCTTTGTATAGTTCTTTTTTAAGTCTATCCATTGCAGTTAAAAATCCTAAATGTACAGCCAAAATATTTTTACTGTTTTATTATAAGTATAGATTTATTGAAATCTCATAATGCTCTTTACTTCTGTATTAATATTAAAGTTTATTTAATTGAACGTCGATTCTTATATTTGACCGCTTCACGACGCCAGCGACCCTGTTGGTAAAAGTTAGTATCATTTAAAAACATATTTAACTGACTTCTTTGCAATAAAGCACGACAGCTCAGTGTACGTTTCCGCCGCAACCCCCAGTCGGTCAGAAGCAATAGACACCGATGATTAAGCCTGCTTGCGGAGTTTAACGCTTTTACGGGCGTGTTATTTTATTTTATTTAACACTTCCTTTTTACTGCGACTAACTTAAATTATAAAAAGTATGATATGTGAATATAAAACATATTCCTGGGCGTCGTGCCGGAGCGGTGTCGTATCCGACTGTAAAAGTGTCGTTTGTGGTTTCGATTCCCACTTGGTGAAATAAATTATTTTTATTTCCTCGATTTGATAATAAGTCAAAGCGCAAGGTCAAGCAAGGTCTTCGGAGGTGGGCACGGAGTGACTTATCACTCGGTTCACTCTGCATAACCTGCTACATGTAATACACATGTACCTACTTAATGAAAATGTGTACGTATATGTAATATATTGAAATGAGAAAAGTTATAGGTATATTTATTATACACAGCTATTTAATTGTTCGCAATCATATTACATTTAGCAATTAATATTAAAATATTTGTTATTTAACTTACAGCTGTTACAATTAATGTAAAGCGTACATTCATAATGAGGAAGTCATTCAAGACAGTCTTCAAATGAAGTAGGGAGCGATGGAGTGGAAACAAACAATGGTGGTGCAGGGTGTACCGTGCAGGGTGTACGTGCAGGTGTACCGTGCAGGGTGACCGCGGGTTCCCGACACTCCACGAGACTCACTGACTCCGCACTAATGTACGCAAACACTGCTCCACAGATCTACTTTCCCACTGGGCTTTATTATTGCTTACTAATTTACTTAATTTAATTAACTTTTGTAAATTGACCCTTTATCGAAGTGCACCGACATGAGCGGCCGGTGGGAACGGAGAGTCAATGTAGACAGGCACAGGCACAGGCACAGGCAGGACTTACTTGTTGGAGCTTTGTTCATACTTTCAGAAAACATAGAAAAAATAATATTAAGTTATATTGTTTTATTCTTTGTCAAATAGCAGTTTAAAAATGTACAAAAAATGTTTAGACTGATCAGATTTAATGCAACTATTGGCTTTTTGACTTGTTTTATTATATAAATTATTATAAAGCTATATTTAAGTTTATTAAGTGTCCGGACACTCGACTGCTGGCGCGCTGTCGGCGGACACTCGACACTCGATACTCGAATTAAAAATGTTATTTAGAGACGTTTCATAGTTTCTAAATGAAACTGTGCGAGTATTCTTGTATTCTATTCTATATATGTTGAAAACAATATACAGGGTGGAAGAGGCAGCGCTTCTTTTACTGAAACTGCATATAGGGTAAAATATTTCAAACCCAGAATTAAAAAAAATAATCAAGGTATCTCAACGGTTTGGACGTAGGATTTTTTTTTCATTTCACGATTTTTATCCATACCGGTATTTCGTGTCACGCACACATACGTATGCGACGTTGCCGCTTTGACAGGTAAGTGTGTGCGTGACTATGTTATACTTTACAAATGGCGTTTTATTTTAAAACGACAATTTTATTATTTATTTTGTTTGAAAAAAAAACTTTTTCATTTTTGAGAATTATTTTTTTTCCGAATTATATTAGGCTTTTATAGAGTAGTTAAAACTGTGGTTTCATTTAAAGTGGCGCTGACAATTCCACCCTGTATAAGAATGATAATGTTTAAACACAAATGTTTTTACAGTACATTCCTTACTTTAGATAAGTAAATAGAATGTAATGATATCCATTTAGATCGTTTTGTAATTATTTTCAATAGCACTAGCAAGTTAATTTCTGCACAACATAATATTGGTTATCGCCCTAATAATGCGCGTAATGAGGTCCCCGCGGAGGACTGAGGGCGGAGGAGGGCGGACAGTAATTACCCTCTTATCACAACAGTGAGTGATAACGCGCGAGATTACGTGCGAGCAATTGTAATTCAATAAACTGATAGTCGCTACAGGGAACGACTTCGGGAACAAATGATTGTATGTTCGTATAAACAACTATTCCCTTGTATTTAAAAGTTTTGTCAAATGAGTAGTATTTATGTAACTTCTGGAATAAAGTAAAATATATACGATGTTGTTTGCATATGCTCGCATTCAGGCTTAGACCATTATTTTCACACCCTTCTTTCAGAGTGGTGATCAATACCTGCAACTCGCATCCTGACGATGCAATGAGCCCTGCATCATCTTGGTACAGCAGGCAAGTACTATTTTTCTAAGCTATTTATGTCAAATCAGACTTACGAGTTGATTTTTGGGTTGACATTGAGTATTAAAATGAAATATATTAAAGTGAACTCTAGCTGCGTGCGAGGACTAGTTCAGCGTAAAACAATATTAAACAATTTACTGCGGGAAGAGACAGATGGCCCGTTATCAGCTTATCAGCGTCACCTGCGCGAGCCACCTCGTGCTCCTCATATTGTACTCGTATGTATCGATTTTACATTCCGCTCGTTAGTGGGAAGTGCTAAGCACTTGTGTGATTTACTCATATCTTGTTAATGTTTGATTCGACTATCATATAATATTACAAATGTGAAAGTTTGAGAGGACGCATGTTTAGTTCCACTTTCACTCAAAACTACCTCAGAAAGACACACTTGTACCTACAGCTACGCCATAGTTGATCTATGCCCAATGTTAATAATCGATCCTAATCCATAAATTGCTACCATAGATTGAAATATCAATCTATTTTTTGAGTTTAGCTTGCCAATAACCTATCGAAGTACTTCATTTTCAATCTATAACTTCAATCTATCGTTGGGAGGACTAACTGGAGATTAAGAGAGAACTTTGTATGAAAATTACAGCTTGTGCGTGTCAATAAACGATCTGTCCATTTTGACATTACGTTGGATAGCAAAAATGACAGCTAATTGCGATCCGACATATTGTAGGGTTTACTTTGTCATGTCCTCGGATTACAATATTACATTGATTTTTTATTTCGTCTACAAGGAAATAAATTATGTCCGGTAATATTTCTTCAAGTGACATTTCTTCGAGTGATAGTGATGATAGTATTATCGAAGTTTTGGAGCTATTATCAGATCTGGATTCTAGTAGTGCGGATGAGGTACGACGCGCTTCATCACGAACACTCAGGAGAGTGAACTACATGCAAAGCCTAGATGATGCTGACTTCACGTTTAGGTTTAGACTTTCAAAGTCTGCAGTTAATGTTTTATTAGCCGAAATAATACCGTTTGTACGTGTAACTTCTTCCAGGTAGGAAAAATTGAATTCAATCAATGATAAACACATGCTATAAACAAAGTACACAAAATACGTACCCAAAAATCTTTTAAATACTTTTGTTAATTTTGTTTTTATTTTATAGAAATTATGGCGTGTCACCTCTACATCAATTATTATTAACATTACGCTTTTATGCTCTGGGAACTATGTTAATTTCTGTAGCAGATTTTGTTGGAGTCTCAATATCCACAGCCGGCAGGATAGTACATGACATATCATCGGCAATTGCTAGTATATATGATAAATATGTAAAAGTTCATCAGGAAAGTGCAGAAAAATTTTATGAAATTGGTGGCTTTCCTAGAGTTTTTGCTGCAATTGATTGCACTCACATACAAATACAATCGCCATGTGAGTATTTATTTATTTGAAGCGTCACCAATACACATAACATCTTATATAATAGGAGAAAATGTGTAAAGGACATATTCTGCTATAAGTATCAATTACAGATATATATACAATTAAAACTATTAAAATCTGTTAAATTTCAATTAAAAATCATTTAAAATGTAAATTAAAAAGAAACAAATGAAAAAAGAAAACTTAAACAGGCCATGTGATAAAGAATGAAATGAAACTCAATTTGTGATATTTTTTTAAAAACATTTAACTATTTCACTTAAATGGATCTTCATTATTTAGATTAATTATAAATCTATTAATTTTAGGTCAACATATAGGGGAAGAATATAGAAACCGTAAGGGTTACTTCTCAATAAATGTCCAGGCAATCTGTGATGCAGATATGCAATTTATGAATGTGGTTGCTCATTGGCCTGGTTCATCTCATGATGCTACTATTTTCAACAACTCAGTACTCAGAGGTGACATATTTTAGAGACATAAACTTTTCATTGCAAAAGCAGTCAAATTTTGAATCAGTTCAGTTACTTTCGGAGATAAATATGATCATACATATGGGCAGACAGACAACGTCTGGGGGAATGTAATCGGGTGGACCTCCACCTGTCTAAAATTAAAAATTGAATATTTAAAATTAATATTATTGCATAATAACTACTTATATATATAGATAGGTAATAAAATATAAATATATTATTTTATGTTCACCTTAATTTGGTTCATCCTTATTTTAGTGCTGCGTTTTCGTGAATTTTTTTTTAAATTTTCCCACTTCAAACGCAGCTGTTGGGCGTTCCGTGGAAATGTCGCAGCCGCATTAAACTTGTCCGTTAACCGGACCCACTCTTCGTTTTTCAGTTTATTATTGCTGGCGTTAGTGTCTTTTGTAGTTATAATTGGACTATTTGCAATAAGATTGACTAACGTCCTCGTCTCGTCCTTCGACAGTGGCTTACCCTTTACCTAGCCAAACAGATATAAATTAATATTGTGATGAATTCTAAATAATATATTCATAGAAAAATCGCGCTTTCTTCACTTACTCTGTTAAGCTCCATCGTAGCTATAGTTTACAAATATTAAATAAACTAAACTTTGTTCTTGAACTTAAAAATGGCGCTTAAAAATGGCAAATTGTCATTGACGCGTTCCATTTGACTTAGCTAGGCAAATACATTAAATAATTTTAATATTGTTAAAATTTATTATTTCTTATGATATTGGTACTTAAAGATTTATTATTTTACTAAACATTGTTTTTAAAGGAATTATGTAAGTAATAATAATTATGACACAAATTTCTTGTAAATATATATATGATTTCGTTAATTTAAAAAGAATACGTAAAACGAAACTATCATATCCCCAAATTGCAAGATTGCATTTATATTATATTTTACTAGTAAAGTAAATAAATATGTGGAGTGACATTTCTTCGAGTGATAGTAATGATAGTGTTACGTAGTTACTGTCAACAATTACAAATATATGCAGTGAGCGTATAAAAATATATCAAGAGAATGCTAAAAACTTCTTTCAAGTTGGTGGCTTTCCTGGAGTTATTGCTGCAATTGATTGCACTCGCATACCTAGGTGTTTAATCGCCATGTGAGTATTATTAAGTTTTATAAAGTTTTCTTTACAAAAGCAGGCAAATTATGGAAACTTTTTTGTATATTTAATCTCAGTTACTAATTACCATTTCATTTCTTAATTTGAGCTCTGGGCTTATTAATTTCAGTTGCTTGTTTTCTAAATTACTATCTTATATATTTGTAAAATAATATTTTATTATAGACAGCAAAATGTGACGCAAGACATAATGGTAATCAATGGAAGTAAAGTACCACATAGACCATATTTATTAACACAAGTTCTTAATCCAAGTACTGAAGCAAAGCATATGCAAGCAAGCATATATTAAAACCAGGAATATAATAGAAAGGTATTATGTTAACCTATTATTAGTAAATAAGATGTATAAGATTTAAAAAATTAACTGGTTTATATATTTATTTAACCTTAGGTTTAGAGACAGTATATAAAATTTTAAAAATAAATGGTATGGAAAAAAGGGTGCGGACTATATAAAGAAAAATCTTATTACTATTTATTAGTATGATGTGTAAATAGTATTAAATTTATTAGTATTCATTAATTATATACCTAATATACAAATTTTATATTTTTAGAACATTTGCTATACAATTTCATATTATGGCACTCCATTTGCAGAGATCTTAATTTGGAGAAAGTACCAGGAATGGAAATACTTTCATGACATGATAGAAAATGAAGACAGCACTGCAATATAAGATATCACAGAAAGGACATAAACAATTATTTTATAAGATGAATAATTATTGAAATATTTTATATTTATTAATTACTAAAGTGAGAAGATTGTTACTTAATCATAGTTTTACTTGTTTTTGGGGGTGTGAAAAAGGAAAACAATGTGTTTTGTAATTTTTT
Source organism: Heliconius numata (assembly GCA_016802625.1). Lineage (NCBI taxonomy): Eukaryota > Metazoa > Arthropoda > Insecta > Lepidoptera > Nymphalidae > Heliconius > Heliconius numata. Next base: position 54,258 of record JAEBDU010013219.1, read on the forward strand.
TATTATTAAATAAATGTAACCTATTTTTTTATTTGTCTCTTTATATAAATATTTTTTATTTCTTAATTCTAGCTAGCTTCATGTTTAGTAATTTTATCAGCTTTATTCTCCATACATTTCTTATAAGCTACAAAATATTTAGTGAATTTCTTGCAATGGTGACCATCACTGTATTGTTTTTACTGAAAAAAATAAAGTATTTATTAGTTCATTGTTCAGTAAAGCATTCATCAACATAAGTTAAAATAATAATCTAGCACTTAATCTCAAATTTTATTCTTTGTTATCCAATGTAACAATAAACAATATGAAATTGAAATAGCTAAACAAAACGATATTAATTAATATTATTATGAATTGGAAAAATTATATAGAGGCGTTAGGTAGAATCGCAAAAATCATGCATATTTGAATTTAATAAACAAAATTATGAATACATACGATACTTACCTTAGTATGCCAGAATCCATCTTAAAAGTAATTACGAAAATACTTTCGAGTTATGCCTAATAATTTATACATGAAAATGGGATAGGAATAAAGTATCTAAAAACTAACAATTAATTATTATATTATAAAAACATATGCTTCAAAATGACATGTTCGAGTTCCATTGTACGCACCTAAGCACCTTGCATTAAGTTTTGAAAAGTGTTTTAATATTATTAATTTTTATTCTTTTTTAATGTTTTGGGACTTAAAGATTTATTATTTTATTAAAAATAGTTTTTATAGGACTTTTATAAGTAATAATAATTAATTTTAAATTTAATTTAACATATATATTAGGATTTTGTTAATTAACAAAAGATACGTAAAACGAAACTATTGTTACCGCAGGGAGGGCCCTGCAATCCACTGTTGATGATAAGTTGACATTATCCGGAATGGTTATTGGCATGCAGGTTAGAGATTGGATAGATATGTCGAACAGTCCAAGATTGACGTAAACTGGAGATCGGAGATACATTATTAACTTTGGGCGCTAGAGGTGTTGTATAATATGACAATAAGTTTAAGCAAGCGAAACCGCGTTTGGGGCGATAGTTTAATTGTATCTAGATGTTACTAGTACAAGTACTTGCGGCTCTAGCCCCAGGCACCGTCGAAAGGAAATGAGTAAGAGTAGTACTCCTCCCAGCGCAGAATGGGCTGTCCAACCCAAAATAAATGTATCAATTGGAACCAGCAGACCAGTTCAGCACATTCGACCAAAGAAACTCCAGCGAGTTTTGTAACCGCATAGCATTTTAAATCACTGTCCTTTTAAAGAATTAAAATTATTATACGTTACTGTAGTGAAATAAAAACACACTTTGATGAAATAATAATAAATAATGTAACCTTTTATTACAAAAATATCCAAAAAGTGTTTTATATCTGAAGCTCATTCAAAACAGATCGTTAGTGAAACGACACTGTGCGCTAATTGAAGTTGTTTATGACATTCACAGGTTGTTACTAATTGTATTTGGTATTTTCGTTTAATAAACGTTTTCAGATAGCAGACAGAAGTATTAATGTTATATTTCATATAATTATTAAATCAGCTTCACGCTGTATCCCGCACACAACGAGAACCTAGTATTATGATATTCCGTCTCTCATTTTCTGCCGAATTCTGGAGACATTGCGTTTTGAACTTCGACTCAGAGCAAACGAGAGAAGACAGAGGAAAGAAATCCTGATTTTGCACCAATTAACAGGGCAGGCAGAAGGAACCTAGTCTTAAGTAAGAAACTTAATTTTCCATTTTTCATCCAATTTTCGAGACATTGAATTGAACGCGACGTCACGCTATGTCATACAGAGCGGTAAACATTAAAGCATACAAAATATATTCATTATGCAAGCAGGAATCGAACACATTATTAACCCATTGCGCCACACCAGCGCTTATTACAAGCACCTCCATATCAATAAGTAACTATATTTTAAAATATTGCAATAAATTCATAATATAAAACAATTATTAGCTGATAAATATAATTCAGAATTAATTATGAAGTTTTCAGTTAAGATTCTTTGAAACTAATCACTTTTAATAATAAATGTGCACGTACGTACGAGTACACCCTGTATAAGCGGGCTCAGTTAAGCCAATCCTCAGTAATTGGCGCGGCGATCAATTAGCGGCGCCCGACGACCGACAGATTATCGGCCACGTCGACCACTGCTGTGAGTGCCACAACTCAACATGCTGGTAGCGGCGCAGGTGGCGCTGGTCGGGGGCTGGTGGCTGGTGGCGGGCTGGCTCGCGGCCGCGGACGCGTATGGGGAAGGTATTTGTATAACAGATAGTCGGGACAGATGTGAATAAAACGAAGAAAGCGACTTTCCGCCAAATTCTCGAGGTATCGCTTTCAGAGCGAGCACATGATAATCAGTTTCACGCTGTATCCCGCACACAGCAGAGTAGGCAGAGGGAACCTAGTATTAAGATACTCCGTTCCCCACTTTCTGCCGAATTTTGGAGGCATTGCGTGTTGAGTGGCAGAACTCAACGCCGCGCTTTGCCTCGACACCAGAGCGAAGTAATGGAAACATAAACGTAAATAACATGAAAATATTAAGTTAATTGATGCCCCACATTTTGCATATCTTATTCTCCGTTCTCCTTCACTGTAAGAACGATGCGTGGTTGCAGGAGAGGCGCGGGTGGCGGGCGCGCTGAGCTCGGTGGGCGGGGGCGGGGAGCGCGCACCGCCGCTGTACCGGCCCGGCTCGCAGGCGTCAGTACCACGCGCTCACAGTGACCATTTCACTTTTACTTTTCAGTTTTACGTTTTTATCGCGCGCAAGGACAGTTAGGAATTCTCTTAACTGTGTACGGAGTGGGGACGAACTTACTTCCACTAGGTATTCACGTAGGGAAAATTACTTCTTTCTCTCATTCTTCCCAATTTGGTGAAATCGTATTTGAATTTTGAAGTGGCGGAGCTCAAAGCAAGTGGCTTTTTGTCTAAACGGAGCGGAGAAATGAATATAATTGAAATATGATCATTCATCTGAGTGTTGTGATTGTCATCATCATATGTTGAGATTAAATTATACTCTATTAGTACACTCCATTCTGGTTATTAAACAAAAGTTAGCCTTCCTGTAACATTATATTACGACATACAAACTTGATACCTATCATTCTATTATTATAAATTAAATTAAATCAAAATCAAATCAGCTTTACGCTGTATTCTGCACGCAGCAGGGTAGGCAGAGGGAACCTAGTGTTAAGACACTCCGTTCCCCACTTTCTGCCGAATTTTGGAGGCATTGCGTGTTGATTTGTTGTTATAAAAAAAGTTGGTTGGTTGATTATTATAAAAAAAATTATAAGCAAATTATTTATAATATTTTAATTATCACACATTTTTTCGTACGTCATCAGCTACGTAGTCTCCCAGTTCGTAAAGCCGAAGCCTCCCCACCAGTACTGGGAGGAGGAGACCTCCCAGTCGCTGGTTCCGGAGAACCGCAACTGCCTGCTCTGCGAGAGCACGGACTCGGGGGCGTGCCGCGCCATGCCCTCCTGCGTGTACTGCGAGCCCTCCGTCACGGCGCTGTGCGAGCGCAGCACGCCGTGCCTGCGCTGCACAGGTGAAGGACTTTGTGAATGTAAACCGGAGCAGAAAACTAGGAGAAAATAAATGATTTTGCTTATGAGGAAAGTAGTAAGAAAAAGTAGAGTCTACCATGTTTATGACTGAGCAAGGATTGATGTGCCAATTTGACGGCTCCCAACAACTGTTACTAGTCAGCTCACTTTTAAGTCCGCCACTAGCTTCACGCTGTATCCCGCACACAACAGGAGAGGCAGAGGGAACCTAGCGCCAGGGCCCTCCGTTCCCTACTTTCCGCCGTATTCCTCAGGTATTGCGTGTTGAATGGCGAAATGCAACGCCGCGCTTTTGCCTCGACACCAGAGCGAAGAAGGAGAAATATAAATTAAAATAAATATTTCATTTACTCGAGTGACGATTGAACCGACTACCAGTCGCGCTTACGGTCACACTTTGTGCCTCTGCGCCGAGACTGACCTCAAATGATTATAATATTATTAACAATAAACTTTTCTTATATAGTAATAAAGAACCCATTCTTCAAATGCATCCCGGGCGAGAAGTACATGGACGAGTGCGACTCCTGCCGCTGCACGGACGGGCACGGCGGGTGGTGTACCAACCAGTTCTGCGAGTTCCGCTCTCTGCATCTTTACGCGCTGAAACTTTCTGACGGAGAATTTTATTGAAAAATATACGACTGTTATAGTTCTTATAGACGGAACAAGTATTTTCTCTAAAGTAACTATTTTTGCGGAGATATCTTTTGTGTCTATAGTTATGTTTTTGTTTTTATTTTTGGTCGACCAAGCAATCGTAACCGTGTAGGCGTTCCGCATCGGAGGGAAAACAGAGAAAACTTAGTAGTCTATATACAATTAACATTTCACAATGTGTCGTTTTAAATTCAAATTAGTTCTAATTTCAAAAGATTGTGTATGCTTGAATTTCTTAATGTTATATATTAAAGACCGGCTTGTACCAAAAAAAGAACATTACAAGTCTACAAAGACCATATTTTCATCATAACACTTACAAGTAATACTTACTTCTATAGAATTGCCGTGAATGCTGTAAACCACCCCCCGCACCCGTCCCTCGTGCGGCCTCCTTTGTGTCAACGTCGTCTCTATCATCCACCGACGATGACACATTTTAAAATCCATTTAATAAGTAAAATATTAATTATTTTTAAGTTAGATATTTTGATTTTTAAGTGAAGTGTCATAAGGACTACAGTCGCAAAGGTGTTCTATATGTGAGCGGTTCCCGTGTACGACAATGCCCCCGAACTTAACTAATTGACACAAATATTTACTTAATGCGAGTCAGGCGAGCGTTCACGCGCGTCTCCTCACGTCACGTCACGTCACGCTGCAGGCCGGCCGGGTGGTCGCCCATTGTGTCAAAGGCGGTGCAACTAATTATTTTGCAAATTGATATTCAATGTCCTCATGATATCGTCTTCTTTAAATGAAATGCAAAACTAACTGGACCTCCTTAATAACAATAAATAAATTAATCAATAACAAATATAAAGATTACCATCATATCACGTTTTAGTTACGTGGTCGTGCAGGATATCCAGAAGGTTGGCCGCGAGTAGGTACCTAATACCTACCTAATACCCAATACCTAACTTTAAAATTTTATTTTGTTTTTATTAATATAATTATCTCTTCTCTATAAAACAGTAAAAATATGTTGTCTGTACATTTCATATTTTTGACTAAATGGATAGAGGGACACTTAAAAAGAATAATAGAAAGCAAAAAAAAATGTTTTTTTAAATTTCTTGTCTGTATGTATGTATAGTCACGCTAATTTCCGAAAGTACTGGACCGATTTACTTGAAACTTTCACCAATTGCTTTGTTTTAACTCAACTTAACATCTAAGGTTTGTTTCATCAAAATCGGTTCATTTAAAAAAAAGTTATCCGCATTTGTATCAACTCAAGGCATGAGTTTGCAAATATATAGCAATCCATATCCATACTTATACTTATAATAAATCTGTATTTTTAACCGACTCTCAAAACAAGGAGGAGGTTCTCAATTAAATATTTTAAATTCGATATTCGATTCATTTATTCGATTAATTATTTTGGATTCGGTTTCGATATTGGATTATTCAATTCGACTGGGTATGTTTTGTAATATACAATAATTACAATTATTTAACAAATATAATTATAACAAATCAATAATTTAGTATTTAAGGTTTTTTCTGAACGAGTAAATTAAATTATTTATTGACATCAACACATTTGACTGTCAGTCAATTCTGTTTATTAAATGAATAATCATGTAGTTCACGCGGGCGAAGCCGCGGGAGGGCTAGTACAATATAAGTTTCAAATTGAAATAAAAAAACTGTAGCACTAAAGGTATAAAAACGTTTCCGATCTGGAAACGATCTCAAGGAAAGGACTTTGCAATTGAGAGCCCCGCGGGGCTCGGGGGGGGGGGGGGGTGACTCGGGCAGGGTCTGTGAGACGGCACCTATCAGCGTATCAATGACACAAAGGCAATATTGTTGTTGGTGACATAATAGAGCAAAACATGTGACTGCGACCGCCTCATTGCACGTGGTGTATGGACGAGGCCGGAAACGCGGCTCCGAGCTCCTGCGACGCGCCGTGCTCGTAGGCCGCACCGCACCGTCAATGAGATCGTGGCGGGTTCGATCCCCAGTCGGGGGAATGAATACAATGCCTTCTGTATTACTTATGCAGACAAACACAAACAATATGAACGGCAATATATTCATTCACCACATCTATTCTATTGTATAACAAATAGATTACAAAATAAAACTGTACTGAATATTTAACATTTATTATATCCATCATAACTAATATAGGACCCCTGGTGGTCGCGGTGGTCGCGGTGGTCGCGGTGGTCGCGGCGGGCGGTAACTACTTACCGTGAGGGATTACCATTGTTGGTGTTCACCTCTAAACGGTGAAGGGTCGGTAATTACGCACTTCGTATAAAAACTATGAAAGAGTTATAAACGAGTACAAAGTAATAACCCGCAAAGTAATTGCTTCGCGGGAGTGTTTACTGTTATATAATAGTATTTATTGAAGGCAAAAAATAATATAGTTCGGGATCTGAGATATCCGCTGAGAACATTTTTGTAACGCTTTCAAAGTAATCATTATAATATACTCGAGATGTTGAGGAATATTATAAAAATACTTCATGTTTTTTGTCCTTATGTCCGTAGGTCCCTTCAGTTTATTGATGAATGCGCCTATTGTATATACATCTATTATAAATAGGTTTTATATTTTAGAAATTTAGACAAAAACAAATACATTTATAAGCATAAACAAAAGAATACTTTCGATGGTGATACAAGGGACCAGAGCATCAGTGGCCGGGGTTCCGGAGTGAGGGAACACCTCACGATGAGCGCCGACTCAAGCAGTAGATACCTACTGCCTTCGGTTCTTGATCCAACAGCTAAGAGACAATTTCTTAAGATGATAGCCGAGGGTCATTCAGCAGGGCAGTAACGTAGGGACTGGAGAGAACTGAACAAACATCCAATATGTCAACTTTCATTATTTTATTTACGCTTTTAAAGTGTTATGTGTTACACTTATTAATATAACGTATAAAATATTGAACATTGTGGCTATAATGTAAATATCACTCAGTTCATTTATACTGAAACTTTGAATTATTTATATTTAATTTTCTATGTGTAACTGCATATTACGTCTGGATGATGTCCTAGAGGCGCGGGTTCAAATCCCGCCACGTTGAACATTTTTATATGTTTTCTAATAAGTATGTTACCTATATCTGATTGATTGTGAAATAGGTAAAACCTATGTTATATTTGATTTTTTTATTGTTAATATTTTTTCTATAATGTTGCTAAATGTAAAATAACATCGATATACCCGTGTAGGTACCCCTACACCAATATAAGTCACAAAACACGACCCAAAAGAGCAATTGAATGTGCCATAATAGACTTGACAAATAAGGTTTTTGTCAATTGAGTCTCGAATAGCAGTTATGAGCGCACGCCCGCTCGCACCGCAATGTCTATGATGCGAGCACACTGGCACTGCCGTCAGGAAATTAGAAAAAAACTGACCCAAAAACCGCATTCGCACGGATTTAGCAAACAATACAAAAGTGGTACGTATCGCTGACACCCGCCGCGCCTGTCACCAGGGTGCAGGGTGTACCTGCGCTTACATATGTATAAATAAATACAATAATGTCTTTATTAATAGCCTGAGAAGAGCCGATTTCGTTTAAATATTATTAATTTGCAATATAGATGTAAACCTGTCTATGTCTTAATGTTTAGACATTCGGGCAGTAATATGAGAAGCGTCTTCGTCGTTCTTGTGACAGTCTATTAAGGTAAGGTAGCTTAAACTATTCAAGTCGTGGATCACCGGTAGGCAGGTATTATACCAAGAAATATACATTATAACAACAAAAAGAACAATAAGAAGAAACACACAACAGAAAGAAGAAAAATTAAAACCATAAATTATTAAGAAGTTTTTTAATTTCCTAATAAAAAAATCAGCTTCACGCTGCATCTCACACACAGCAGGGTAGGCAGAAGGGACCTAGTGTTAACACACTCCGTTCCCCATTTTCTACCGGATTCTGGAAGCAATGCGTGTTAAGTGGTGGAATTGAACTTCGCGCTTTGTCTGGACACCAGAGCGAAGAAAATGGAAATATAAACGTAAATAAATATGTCACTTCTTCGAGTGGGGATCGAACCCACGACGGCCTCAAATTGTAATTTCCTAATGGAGCGTGACATCCTAGAGATTAATGTTATTTTGCGGCTAAAAGTTTACAAAAAGTTTACATCGGGAGACAAGGTGACTCGCGCCTCGGGAAGTACACAGTGTGTACACTGTGTTCAGTATGCTCTGGTAGCTGCTTGTCACTCGACAATTATGGACTGAGAGTTTATACATGTATTGATATTAAAATGTATATAATTATAATGTCTATTATTAAATATTTGAGTGCAGACAATGACACTCCCACTGCCATTAATAATCTATTTGTGTTTCACACAATTAGTATAACGTGGAAGTGATATTTCGTAAACATCGTTTAACAGAATAACAGAATACTGAACGACACATCTGAATCACCTGAACTCAGGAATGTAACTGAAGCTAACGAAGCTGAAAGCGGCAGCGCGGGAGTCGGCGGGTGAGGCCGGCCCGCGCGCACTGCTCTTACTAAACCCACGTTAAATGTTGGTTCATTTTGTTAGGGTGTTTTCTACGAAAAATATATTTTGGCGTAAGGAATTTTATGGATTTTTATAGCCAATTTTTTAATTTTTGGGGTTTTTTATCATCACCACTTCAAATGAAACCACAGTTTTAACTACTCTATAAAAACCCAATACAATTAAAACAAAAGAGATTTTATCAAAAATGAAAAATAATAATTATTCAAACAAAATAATTAATAAAATTATCGAAGAATGACACACACAGACAAAAACCTATGAAAGCGATAACGCCACACACGCGGCACACCTTCACGAAATCGATTTGTAGTTATTTTAATTTTAAGTATTTTTTAATTAATTGCATAAAATAGAAGGAGAGATCCCTTTCGTATTCTGTTTTTAAGATTGAAAATGACAGATCAGCAGCGTTTAGTAGTAGGTGTTCACGTTACTGGTACCTGCGTAACTGCGTCACATGTAATACGGCATGGATACACTGGTCTACACTGTTAATTATACTTGAATATTTTTTTTGAAATATTTGAACCTATAGGTATGCTGCTCCCATAAAAGGAGCGCAGACCCGTCCAGCCTGTATAAGATTACTTTCTAAATCTAAACTAATCCAAATTTATAGTAAATACAATTTACTATTTGAAAATATAACAATGAGAGTAAATAAAACTCAGTTCAGTTAAACCTCTGTTAATATCTCACGTTTGCTGCTGTACCCGCAGAGACAGTGCCAGCCAGCTCTCGCGCGCCCGTGGTTAGAGGTCACTCGTGGCGCAGAGGCACAAAGTGTGACTGTAAAATAGACTGGTTGTGGGTTCAATCTCACTCGAGGAAATTAAATATTTTATTAAATTCATATTTAAAATTTTTCACCCTGGCGTCAAGGCAGAGCGTGTCATTCAGTTCCGCTACTTAACACGCAATATTTCCATAATTTTGCGGAATGTGGGGAACAGAGTGTCCTAACACTAGGTTCCCTCTGCACCCGCTGCTGTGCGAGATAATAGGTATAGCGTAAAGTTATACCAGAAATAATTAAACATTTTTCTATTAAGTACGATAATCAAATGAATTCTCAAAACATTTATATTACAATTTATTTGCCGCACACGTGTGCCGTTCCCCGCGCATCGAACTTATTTCGAGACCTTAGGTTTTGAGAGGCGAAATCCAACGTCGCCTTATGTTATCGTACTAAAGCGAGGAAGTTAAATAATGAATTCCCTGAATGGGATTTGAACCCACGACACCAGGTCTACGACCAGACGCTCTACCACTGGCCCGCGGCCGCTCGCGCGCTCTCACCAAATAAGTCAATCCCCGCGCATTCTGCAACTGTCTATTAATACCCTTCACACATGAAGTCGCTGCACGCGCGCACGCGACTGTGTGCTCTATCGCCGGGGGCTACGGGCCGGAATGGAGTGTCCCGCCCCGTCCCTCTCAGGTGCTGGAGTGAGGAGCGCCAGCGTCGTGTATAATGTCAGCACTTCCATTCAGACCGCGCGGAGGTCTCTCCGCCTGGAGTCATCCACCCACTATATTTAAATTGCACTTTAAACTTTTAGCGGTTGAAATGAAATTTGTTCCGCGCTTTATAAGCCCAGAAACAACTAAACTGGCTCTTTGCATCCAAAAATCGACCTTATCTGATAGACGTGTGCTGTCATTTTGCGAAAGCAGAGGATATATATAAGACTATTAAAAGGTTACATTGCATTGAGTTTCGCCCGAAATGGTGCCGCAGTGCAATATTTCTGTCACTCTCACACCTGTGCAAACTTCAATTACATTATACGTCCCTCTCTGTCAGTTAGACGTGGCACGTGGTACCTGACGGACCATTACATGTACGAGAGAGTGTGGGCAGAGGTAACTTAGTGTTGAAACTCCCCATTCTCTATAAATTACCCAACTGAATAAAATTACAATAATTAAAATATCGGCTCAAAATTACATTTCTTAGAAGAGATGCTCATTATCACTAATTTATTATAAGTTTAAAGAGATTAAGTAGGTACGTTGCTAGTCTAGTCGTCGAGTCGCAGTGAGTCGCAGTGAGTCGCAGTGAGTCGCAGTGAGTCACAGTGAGTGAGATGTTGATTGAGAGTCGTATATTATGCAATACACGCTCGTAGTTGGTGGCCGCGTCTATTTGCGGGCCGCGACCGGCGCGAGCGACGCTTGAACTTGCGTCAACAGTCAACACAATACACTGTTATCTTTGAATATTCTAATGTCAGGTGCTTTAATGTTTTCGAAGCATTTATCGTAAACAGAGAGGCCTCCGTGACACAGGGGCACAAGTACGCACAAGAGGAAATTAAATACTTAATGTTTTCATTTCCTCGTTCTGGTAACGACCAAAAGCACATAGCAGATTAGGGAGAGGGAACCTAGGAATCTAGTGTTAAGACACTCCGTTCCCATTAAGACACTTTCGTTCCCATTTTCGGCTTTCCATTCCTGAGGCATTGCGTATTGGCGGAACTCAACGCCGCGTTTTGTCTCGTTATTAGAGAGAGAGAATTTAATATTAAATATATAATTTCCTCGAGTGGTAGTCGAACTCACAATCTGTCACGTACGACTGGCCGCTGACTACGTGGATATTTATCAACAACGAACTTTGACGAACTGCGCGGAACTATTTAACATTGTCAAATGTCTCATGTTTATATCTTTAATGAATACCAAGGAGAAGTATTCATACTTTTACTTGGTATTCACAAATCTGAACTTAAGTACTTAGTAACCACTTACTTAGTAGGGGCACCAGGCCAAGGGGGGGGGGGGGGGGGTTCAGTATTTAATAATTAATATGAAGTGTCATATGAGGGCGCAGTGAGCTCAGGGGAACTTACATATGTACATACGCGTACGTATATTTTTATTTTTAATAATTTCTTCGCCACAGGGTATATCTGGCCGGCTAATATTACACGCAGTGGGTCAGTGTGGCGCGAGGGGGCGCGAGGGGGCGGTCTCGCCTGTATACGAGTATATAGATAATATGAAAATATCTCAAAAAATGTTTAACATATTTAGAATTAATAGAAACCATGTGAAAGCCGTGAAAAAAATCTGTTCAAAAAAATATATTTTTTCAGCTACACGCCTTATCCCATATGTAGTAGGGTAGCCAGAGGAAACCTAGTGATAAGACACACCGTTCCCCATTTTTTACCGAATTGAGGAAGCAATGCGTGTTGAGTGGCAGAATTCAACTTAGCGCTTTGTCTGGACACCAGTTCGAATTCAAATCCAAATTCAAAATATTCTTTATTCAAATAAACTATAAAAGCACTTTTGAATCGTCGAATGTACATGTCAACAAAAAGCTACCACCGGTTCGGAAGGCAGTTCTGCTGAGAAGAGCCGGCAAGAAACACAACTCAACATTGCTGCTGCTGGCAGCTATCCTGCATTACATTCAATAGACATTAATTCCATACATTCTTATCCTCTAAATATTCTTGAACAGTGTAATACGTTTTACTTGTTAGAATTTTTTTTACAGATAGTTTAAATTTTTGTAGTGGCAAACTAAGAATACACTGCGGAATTTTATTATATACACGTATACTCAGACCCATAAAGGATTTATTAACTTTTTGGAGGCGAAAACTTGATGTAACAATCTTATCTTTATTTCTCGTTCCTATCTTATGACTATCGCTATTTTTGCTATGACAATGTATATTTTGTCGGACAAAGAGAATGTTATAATATACAAATTGTGAAGCAACTGTAATAATACCTACATCTTTGAAACATCTCGCAGAGAATCTCGAGCTCTTAGATTATAAATATATCTCACGACTCTTTTTTGGAGAATAAATATTGAATTGATATCTGAAGCACTGCCCCATAGCAGCATTCCATAACATAAAATACTATAAAAATAGCTAAAGTAACTAGTCGGGCAGTTGCAACGTCCGTCATTTGTCTTACTTTCTTAATTGGGAACGCGGCAGAGCTGAGTTTATCTGCAAGTGCTTCCAGATGAGCATTCCACAGGAGTTTGGAATCTATAGTAACACCTAAGAAAATAGCTGATTCCGATACATTAAGAGGTTCTCCTTTAATTATTAGATTAAAATTATGTTTTTTAACATTTGGTAAAGCAAACTCGATGCATTTCGTTTTTTTAGCATTTAACATTAGATTATTAACATCAAACCAACGAAGGTAATTGCGATAAGGCACCATTCGAAGAAATGAAAATATTAAATATTTAATTTCTTCGAGTGTAAGCAGAGTATTTAGGCAGAATTGGTTGCTTACTAAATTATAGTAATAACTCTTTGGCAGTTTATTTATGTTAGTTTGAAAAAAATGATTCGGGATAACAATTAGCCTACATGTTGCTCCACAACCTCCTTCTTAGTCAGTCAGTCATCAGTTCTCTCATTTCGAACGTGAAATATTTATCGTCAATATTCATACGAAGTAAAGAAATACGTCGATGTCACGTGCGTGTCTGTAATTAAATCAAATGTCACAATTATCCTTTGTGTCCACAAACCCCCCTCCCCCGCCCCCCACCACCACCACCGCTACCACCACCAGCGACGCTCTAAATTATTACAGTAAACAATGCCCCGTAGCTCGCAGCGTGGGAACGCGGCGCGGCGCGGGTCGCTTTGGAATCAGCTTATTTAACTTATTCTGCACTTTTATATAATTGTATATCAAGGTGGTCAAGTATTCACTTCTACCAGTTTCAAGACTATTCTCATTATTTTCGATATATTTATTTGTTCTAATTTATTAATTATTGCTGAGATCTGGTTCTAAATATTAAAGAAGTAGGGTTATATAAACTAAACGCTAAAAAAGTTTAAACCTGGATATGTCGCATTAAATATTGTTTCTCTTCTCTCTCTCTGTTTGGGCGGGCGAGGGCGGGCGGGGGCGGGCGGGCGCCACGCGGCGACGGGCGACCAGAAATGGCCAACAATGGCCAATTAACGGGGGAAACGAACCGCGGAGTGATATTATCGCGATCAGATACAATGAAGGATCAGTCCGGGCAATTGTACCGGATTAGCGTCATACGCTCGTTGGGGCTCAACTGACTGCATTAGCTTTATTAATATTGATTTAATTTTGCTTTTTATACCTACCCAACGATTATGATATTTACTATTTACACTTTTGGACATTTTTAAACTATTGAAATATTATTTAAATACAAAATATTATTTAAATGCAGTGTAGTCGAAAATTAAGTACAATAAAATGATACGTGTTTAAACATATAGTAGTATAGTACGCTCGCCTCGTCCTCGGGAGGACGGACAGATGTGCCTATCTATACATATTGAAACTAAATAAGACACTAGCAAAATAGTTAGTATAAACTATTACTTAAATATTTATCGATTATCTGATTTTGCCTTTGTTTTGAATACGTAACCGGTTCCTGTTTTTTATAAAACCGCACCGAAGCTATTAGCTATGTCGAATTTAAATATAACATGAAACGTCTAATAACAAACTTAACAAGCAGCAAAGCGTCAATGAGACTTCCTGATGATCTGTGACTGGCTCAATTCTATTTCAGCTTGCTGACCGGAGACATGAAGAATATTCTGTATTGAATTAATAATCATTACTTTCTCCATTATTTCACACTGTAGAAATTGTCTAGCACGTTTTTAAAAGAAGTTAAAGAAAAAAAAAAGAAGAGCTGGTTTTGAAAGAGACAAAATAATATAAGAATTTATTTATAAACCGATATAATTGAGAACATTTTAGTTCATCGTAACATACTAAATACCTTCCTTACCTATAATAATTATACTATAATTAAAATGTTATATCTACAAACAGTATTTATAAACTTGTAAATTGTGCAAACAAAATTAAAAACAATAATAAATGTTGTAACATCTGTTGTATTGTTATAATCTTTGCCCCGAAATCTGTACTGATTTAATTTGTCAGGTTATTTGTTCGCACGCGGCTCCCCTCAGCTCCCAACAGCTCCCAGGAGATGCCCTTTTATTGCACCAATTTGCGTTCTAATTGATTTATAATCTCCTGCAAATATCTACTACTGTGAACATATGTACCTACATCATATATTTATATATTTAAATATTAGTTATTTTTTAGATTTACTTGTTACCAGAGGAAGGAAACTAAAATAATTCATTTGTAAGAGATATATCTCTTCATAACGGTCTCGATATAATACCTGGTTCATAATACTGAGTACACTATATAATTTGTATATTCTTATTAGGATTAATACTAATTAGAATTATTAAAAAAATACAGTTTCAATGCAGTGCTCATTGCATCACCAGGATGCGAGTTGCAGGCATTGGTCACCACTCGGAAAGAAGGGTGTGAAAATAATGGTCTAAGCCTGAATGCAAGATATGATTGGGAATTATGTTCAGTAGATATGGAAGATACGAGATTGTTACGGGAACAGGGTTAACGAAATGTCAGCACAGCTGCACGTTTGGCCGTACACAATGCAGTGTTAGTACCGACGGTGTTAAACGTGGATATTACAGAAGAACAATGAAAGAAAGATGAATGCCGTGGAGATGAGATCTCTTCCTAGGATATGCGAGGTCAGCTTAGCTGATCGAATCCGTAAGGAAAAGATATAGAGAATGGAAGGTACTTGCGAGGATGTCCGGGGAAAATGAATAAGAATGTGCTCAGGTATTTTGGGCAAGTACAATACTGGAGGAAGGTCATCTAAAAAGCATGAGGAGGGCAAGTACGAAAAGTTTGATAACAGTAGACGAGGCGAAAGAGGTATGTAGAGGTTCTGCTTGACTACGGAAGCTAATGTAATGTACAAAGTTTTGCAATGCGAAATGATTAATAATTTTTTTTTTTTAAAGACATTTATATAAATTCTCATGTCTACATTTAATTTATTACCAGGAACAGTTTGTCGCATTTCAAAGCAGCAGGTGGTGCGCCAAAGACAACTGTGGGAAGCAAACTGAGCACCTCGTGATAACACCGCGTCGTCGTCGTCGTGTGCGCCGCAACACGCCGCAACACGCCGCAACACGCCGCAACACGCCGCAACACGCCGCTCACTCTATGTACGGAGCGCGGACTTACAGAACGCTTCATCTTCGCGTCACAAGCACGAGATAGCACCTTATTTGTGGGCAGTAAAGTTTAAATTGCTTCAGCAATGCAACAATGTATGGCCATTAAACTCGTTGTATCGACACACGCTCGGAGATCAGACGTGAAGGAGGATTACAGTTGTCGATTTGCACCAATTAGTGAGTGATCGGTGTGTGTGTGTTCGATGCAGCACATCTACGTACAGTGTGCAGTACCACGTCGTGTTGTGGGAGACTTTATATCCAATGTGAACTGGAATTACTTTATTAAGGATCGGTTATCTGGTATTTATTTAAAATACTTTTAAAATCCGGTAAATTTTACGCCGTGTGTTTTACAAATCGAATCGTAGTTTGATATTTTGGTTAAATGAAATAAGTATTAATCATACTTGTAGTTTGCATAAGTTTCATTTTGACATTGATGTTTGCTAATAATAATAAAAAACTTTGAGAGACCAATGAGACATGCTGTCGACTGTGACAAGCCTGTCAGAAATTCAGTTATTTTCCAGGCAACCATGTGTTATAGTGTTCAGAAAAAAATTAGCTTTAATTTGATATATAATTCATTAAAAAAACACATGGGTGCAAATTATTAACATTAAGTGACCTGTTTAAACCAGGCAACCCTGGACTTGCGGCAGACTGAGAGTTGGCCACTCTTAATTTTCCAATTCCTTATGCGATTTTCTTTCAAATGATGTGCAATTCATATAAAAAACATATGAGTGCAATTTTCTCCAAAAATGAGTAACGAAAAAATTTAATTAAAGGTGGTTGCGGCAGGATTTTTCTAGACAACCCAAGTGTAATCTATTCTCCTAATCATGTATTCATGTATCAATTGATACATGAATATTGACTGACATATATATATATACACTTTTATGTTAGTCAGTCAATCAATATTCATTAATATAAGTTTAATTAAGAAAACAGATCAATGCAGATTTAAGCGGTGGGATCTCAGGCCATAAGGATGTAATAATTTGTAGTTAATAAGCATGTGTTACTCAATTGGCTGGAGCTTTTGAACATACATCAAAGAGAGATATTAAATGAGACATAGATAAATGTGTTGCAACATAATATACTTTGAATGATGTAAGGTTCATTTCTTTACAAGTAAATATGCTGCATAATATTAAAAATAAAAATTCGTGAAAAGAGACTTAATTTGTATGAGTAAGTCCATATTTGTTATAATAACATAAGGGTGGATGTTGCCTGCACGCATTACTCTCTCGGAGAACCTTCCAGCCGGGCCAGCAGCGAGGACCCGAGCGCTGCGGTCTCAATATACATTCAGCTCTATTACTGTCACGAGCATGTTCATATATCCCTTTTGGAAGGTGTCCATGCTTACATGACAGGTTTGTTTACTAATGTGACATCATATACTATCGGTAGAATATTCATCACTACAACGTAAGTTTTGATGCCTTATAAACACTAACGTAGTGTCCTTTTAATTCTGTTACTCGCATTAATATTTAGATATCACTAACTAAAATGACAGTTAGCATAATTCAACTAAAATTGAAATAATGAAATCAATATTTAGATACATAGGTCGACCCCGCTCGCCACATGGCTGCGCGGAGTACGAGCGCGCCGGCAGTGAACTTGCTCTCTATTTATATGCAGTGGCGTAGAGCATGCAGCGTCGCCGAACATGTACATGTGCTAATAAGCAGGTTAACATGTTATATTTATCTTGTTCTAAACATGCACATGTATGTACGATGCAGGTGTAACTGCAAACTGAATTTATGACACAGTTTAGTTAAAAATATGTTACTCTTGTCAGGAAACATACGACGTAGCTTCACATACTGTTAACCTTAATGCGGAGAAGGCACCTCCTCTCTCCACTACACTTATAAGTGTTAATAATTGATAAAGTATTTTTAACATACTGATAAAAGAAAAAAGAAAATATAAATGCGTGGAATACAAATTTAAGATTACAGCTGTTTCGTTGGCAAGCAGTCTCTTACTGTCGAGGTTGCCGATTTATATGAGATTTTTTTTAAAATCCCTTAGTTCATAATTACGGGGCTACGATAAGTAATCTTACTTATAATATATTTAATTATAATTTGATTTTCTAGAGGCCAAGCTATATGGGACAACGTCTACTGTGGATGATTGTGTATTCGACCATCACTCAGGAGGAACCATTATCAAGTGGGCGCGACACTGAGATATAGAATAATAAATAATTTACTTGTGATTTCATTATATAAAATAATATACTATTTAAATTTGAATTCAGGAGCTCTGTGAAGTACAACTGTATATTTTAGAGTCTTACGTATTACATCTATAAGTATTAACTCAATGCATGTGGTGCCAGGTGAGAACAGTCTCGTTCAGCGGGTGTCGTAAAGGCTAATAATGAAATACAGCCTCTCTTATCAGACTTTGGCAGGCCAGTCATAGGAGATACTCTATATGATAAACTCTTTCTTCAGGAAGCGCAACCTCGTTAGCGGACCTGGGTGAGTGCACACACAGTGTACAAAATTGTAAATTTTAAGCAAAATACTTGTAGTTCTTAAGCGATTAATCTGATTTTATAAAAAATAAGCTAATATCTGAGCTTTAGAATAAGCTTGAAATTTAGTTCTGCTTAAAATAAGCCCAAATACGACTAGGGTACTGAATATTTTCAAGGTTAGTACTTTTGATGATAATCTTGGCTGCAGCATCAAGTTAGGATTTCCATATTATTGTTTGATATTCTAGTTTACACATGTATACTAAATTCTAACTGCATTCGACGACGGTACACTAAACAAATGCTAAATTATATCGCAATATACCTTGACATGGGCCAGGAAAATAGCTGATGAGTTTCAATGTCTGGACGGATTTTGACCAGACAAAGCTAAAAACTACCGTGATTAAATTATCTTTCGAATAAGAACACCGCATTGAAACCGTGATACGATGCCACAGACAGACACACAAAAATAAAGGGGTCAAATTTATAATATCTCTTCATTTCTCGTCGGGGGTTAAAATGAAATATATTTTATAATGTTGACAAAAGAAAAAGAAGCAAATGTTCCATAAT
This sequence comes from Heliconius numata, assembly GCA_016802625.1. NCBI lineage: Eukaryota > Metazoa > Arthropoda > Insecta > Lepidoptera > Nymphalidae > Heliconius > Heliconius numata. Next base: position 73,273 of record JAEBDU010013219.1, read on the forward strand.
GTCTCCCTGCATGTAAATACTACTAAAGTGGTGACGATGACGATGCCGTCGATGACTGGTATGAGGCAGCCAGGGGTGACACCGCCCCTACATGGAATTTAATTTAAACAAATATTTTAAAAGCAGAATTAAAATGCTAGTTCCCTTAATACTTAGTTTTTATTTTATTTCAATCGGTTCTTAAATAAAAAAGTTATATTAATATAAACTACTTTGTTCGACAAAATTGCTTGATTACTTGAAACTTTTATTTACAGTGTATAGATATTATCTTATAATATAATTAAACCCAAATTACTGAAAATTCAGACTAGTAAATAAATAACTATATAGTTCAAGCGGGCGAGGCCACGAGCGTATTTCTATTTTTCAGATTTTTTACTGCAAGTTCTCAATTCTTGTCAAACATTGCTGTAGGTCTACGGGGAATACCTTACAGATTTTGATTGCGCGGCAAATAGAATGAACATGTTTAAGTTTGCAATCGTTTGTAAATGTCACTCAAGTTAAATACAATATGCAGCAAAAACGAAAGCTTCATTTTTCTGTGCTCGATGGGACCGTACAGCTGAATGTTTGATACCTGCACGCGACATGGACAGTCTTGACAGACGAACAGAAAAGGGATCCTATAAGAGTTCTGTTATTCCTTTGGAGGCACGGAACTCTAAAATGTGATTTTTAATTGCTATATTTGAATACGTACTTAGGATAGTCTCTGAGACCCAAAGATTACCAAACATACGCAACGCCGTGGAACACCTGCCCCCGCAAATAGCCGCGGCCGATGCACTCGTCTGAGCACTACGCGTGACATACATTGCTACTGCGACTTGTGTCTTCTACAAACTGAAATGAACATATAAGGTGATGGAATATGCAGGTACAGGAAACATTTATTTACATATATGTATACATGAGTCTGTCTGTCACGCGCCATCAATGAATACGAGTATGTCTGTATACATTGTTTATATTTCTTAATATAGTACCGATACATTTATAAAATCACAGTAAAACAAGTTAGCGTGCCACTGGCATAGAGTCCCAGCACTACTCTCTCTCCGCATGTCCCGCTTTAGAGTTTAAAAACATTTATTTTTATATTTGATACATTTAAGTAAATAGTTATTGTATTTACATTCGATTCTTCGACGAGAATGTTACATACATTCCCTGTACATACATATGTATGCGACTTTATATGATGATAAGTAAATGTAAATTTCCTTGAATAGTAAGGACACGGCACAATGTGGCGCTGAGTTCCGCCGCTCTACACACAAGTGTCTTGATGGGAAGCAGACTGCCTTGACACTAGTATTAGTGATATAAAAGATAAAATGTGAAGCTAAAATAAAAATGAATCTGCTATATGCTGCAGGAAAAGCCTTTTTCATTTTCTTGTTCTGGAAAGACCAAGAACAATATTTATTTCTAATATATATATAATATAAAAATAAAAAGACAACGCGTGGCAAAGACACGTCGATAAGTGCGGCGGAGAGTTGGGAACGAAGTGTTCTAACACTAGGTTACATTAAAAAAAGCTGTGTGCTTTAGATTATTACCAAACTAAAAACAACACGCCCTGGGAGTGAAGTGCTCCAATCTGTTTCATGGGGAACGAATTCTCTGGGGAACGGAGTGTCTTAGCACTACGGTCCCTCTACCTTCCCTGCTGTGTACGGGATACAACGTGAAACTGACTTTTCTTTAATAATAAATGTTTTTATTATTTTTGTCTAATTTTAAATTTTCACATATGCTATTTATAAGTAAATATTTAGTGGTTGTTTTTAATCTATTTAGGTATGTATGAATTTGATATATTTTTATTTTCCACTATCTGATATTTTTATATATATATATGTAATTTAATTTTGTTTTTAGATTACTCTCAAAGCTATAGCAATAGAGTTAGTTATTACAATAATACCTACTATTTGTCCAAAGGAAATTGTCTATTAATCATTACTTATGCATGGGAGTATCTATCTAATATTTTATGGGAACCAAACCCCATTAGCTTTAAACAGATATTTTGGTGTAAGCTTGGTTTTTATATATTTTTCGGGGCAAATTTTTTGTAAAGAAAATTTCTAGTGACTACCAGACCAGACCCAGACTATTGTGGAATGACCTCGGACTTCCCGACCCTCCATATTCCTACGCTTGTGTGAATATATTTATGATATACATTTTTTAATTATGTTTTTTAAGAATGAGTAAATTTTACTATAATGTACTCGTTAAAAGATTCCAATTAGAATAAATTATTGTAATAAATTTAAATATTTAAAATTATTTTATAAAAATGTGAAAACTCGATGTAGTGAAAGCGTTCTTGAAGCGCGGCCCGCTCTCGCCTGAAATGGAACTCGGCGCGCGCTCTCTCGCGCTCGATTCCAGCACAAATCCTGCCCAATGTAGGGCCTTCAAAGCCTTCAGTGAAGTCGAAGGCTTCGTAGGGGAGGGCCGAGGAGGGGGAGTGCAGCCCGCGTCGGGAGCACGGGGGAGTGCGAGGGAGCGCAGCGGCGCGAGAGGCGCCCGCGCCTTGTATGGAGCGCGACGCCGCGCACCGCCGCGCTCCTCCGCGTGCCGCGTATATAAGCGCCGCGGCCCGCTCTCCGCCGCACTCGCAGTCTCGCTGCCGTAGAGTCAACTTCCAGCGCGTCCCGACAAACACACACAAACTTCAAAATGTGCGACGACGATGTTGCTGCGCTCGTAGTCGACAATGGCTCCGGCATGTGCAAGGCCGGTTTCGCCGGCGACGACGCGCCCCGCGCCGTCTTCCCATCCATCGTGGGTCGCCCCCGTCACCAGGGTGTGATGGTCGGTATGGGCCAGAAAGACTCCTACGTAGGTGACGAGGCCCAGAGCAAGAGAGGTATCCTCACCCTGAAGTACCCCATCGAGCACGGTATCATCACCAACTGGGATGATATGGAAAAGATCTGGCACCACACCTTCTACAACGAGCTGCGCGTCGCCCCCGAAGAGCACCCCGTCCTGCTCACTGAGGCCCCCCTTAATCCTAAGGCCAACAGGGAAAAGATGACCCAAATCATGTTTGAGACCTTCAACTCTCCGGCTATGTACGTCGCCATCCAGGCAGTGCTCTCCCTGTACGCCTCCGGTCGTACCACCGGTATCGTCTTGGACTCCGGAGATGGTGTCTCCCACACCGTTCCCATTTATGAAGGTTACGCCCTTCCCCACGCCATCCTTCGTTTGGACTTGGCCGGCCGTGACTTGACCGACTACCTCATGAAGATCCTCACCGAGAGGGGTTACTCTTTCACCACCACCGCTGAGAGGGAAATCGTACGTGACATCAAGGAAAAGCTCTGCTATGTCGCCCTCGACTTCGAGCAGGAAATGGCCACCGCTGCCGCCTCCACCTCCCTCGAGAAGTCCTACGAACTTCCCGACGGTCAGGTCATCACCATTGGAAACGAAAGGTTCCGTTGCCCTGAAGCCCTCTTCCAGCCTTCCTTCTTGGGTATGGAATCATGCGGTATCCACGAGACTGTGTACAACTCCATCATGAAGTGTGATGTAGACATCCGTAAGGACCTGTACGCCAACACTGTCATGTCCGGTGGTACCACTATGTACCCCGGTATCGCCGACAGGATGCAGAAGGAAATCACTGCCCTGGCTCCATCCACCATCAAGATCAAGATCATCGCTCCCCCCGAAAGGAAGTACTCCGTATGGATCGGTGGATCCATCTTGGCTTCCCTGTCCACCTTCCAGCAGATGTGGATCTCCAAGGAGGAGTACGACGAGTCCGGCCCCGGCATCGTCCACCGCAAGTGCTTCTAAGCATCTCGTTAACCCTCGCGCCGCCGCTGCGGTCGCTGCGTGAGCGAGTGCTGTGTGTTGTGTTGCTCTTGTATCGAGTTCGGAACGCAAGCATTTTGTACGTTGTACGTAGTGATACCTGACAGAACTGAACATCTAATATAACGCCATCTATCGTAATGTAATTTATTGTAAAATTTATATAAATTTAATTTTCTTTTTTATTTTTATTATACTTGAGATCGTTGTGGATCTCACGCCAAAATGTAATTAATAAATAAACGGTTAATTTATTTATTTTAATTACATCATTTCTTTTTATATAGCCGTTGACTTTGGATTTTAATGAAAACTTCCTCACACCTACTTCCCTAGTTCCCAACCTTCAAATTTAATAGATAATACAAATAGTTCTAATTATAATATACAATATAGAAAAATATACACACTGATAACTTTTTACGCATATTTGTTTGTTACAAATATATACAATTTATATACAAATATATGCTCATTACATAGTAGAGTTATCATTTATAACAAAATTATGCCAAGAAAATACTGCACCTGGTAGAATGTGGGTCAGACAAGTATACTTTTAGCTCAATGGTCATTCGACTCAGGCTGGTAGGGTCACATATACACACCAAACACCCATAGCCAATTATAGATGTATACAAGTACATTTCCAAACTTAGTCCCGAGGGTGCCCCACGCGCGCTGAATCAGCCGCCGCAACCACTACCATAAATAGTCAAGACAACTCCCGCGTTCAAACCATTTTCTAATTTTATCGAAACCGAGAGTAGTTTGTTGCCATAGGAACTTGAGTCTAGTACCGAGGTAGAACGTGAGGTGTTCGCTTGCTTCTCATATTTCCGTAAATATCGCGCATGGACCAGAGAGGCACCATGCGCTGTCTATTAATACGCGGTCTCCCGGACCGACGCGCGCGTTGCGACGTCGATGTGACGTCGACGCCGAGACGTGCTTAAATACTTGTTGTGTATTTTTCAAATGTAGCTTTTAAAGTTTTCAAGTTCTGACTCACTTTGTTTTGGCAATACTTGAACTCGGGTCGCGCGACTTTCTACGTTGTAAAACAATTTGTTTCATGATACTATAACTGTGCCTACTGGTGTTTGTCACTTGATAGATTACGCATAACACACACTCTGTCTCTCTCTCTGTCAACTCACTCTAGGTTCACTCGCTTTATTAAAATATCCGCGGTTCCTTACTAAAATAGCATATGACGAAAATAGCACACCAGGGTACTGATATTTTCATCATGGATTTTATGAAACTTGAATTTCAATATATTTGATTACTAATTAAAATAGTTGTTGCGTGTAATATACATACTCGTATGTATATATAATATTTAAAACAATTTTTCCAAATAAAGTAATATTGTAAATATTGTTAAAATCGTTTCTATTTTCGTGAACAGTTATACTATTCGACATCCGTAACCACGTTGCTCTTTAGGATATTCTCTTAGATCTCACTATCTCACTATCACACTATCTCACTATCACACTCGTAAGCCACTAAAGATGATTGCAGTTGCTTTTTGAAATTCTCGTGACTTTTTTATTACTTAAATTACAAAAATCGTCGATGATGTTATGTTGACATTATCATACTAGATTTCTATATTTTATTTAATTATAAACAATTACAATATTTTATAAGAAAATCTTGGTATGACTGTTGTTCACCTTCCTAATATATTTTCTACAAATGTAAGATTGAGATAAGACAGGACATATATTTGTTTACATAAAATCAAATGTTTAACTGGAGGTGGTGGCACGAGGGGGGGAGGAGGAGCACAGAGTGCATGCATGTGTATATATAGATACTAGTGGACCCGGACGTGGCTATGCCCGCTTGAACTATACAAATATTTATTAAATATATTTATGAAATTATTTTCAGTTTTCAATAGAGAGATGCGTTAAGCAAGCTCATTTTGGGTGACGTTTTCTAACAACAAACTTTGCAAATCGTTGCTTAGCAACGGCGGTTGTTATTAACATGGCGGAATAAATTGCATGTCAAATTAATAAGTATTTTAATATATTAATATATCGAAAATATTACAAATGTGAAAAAAAAAGTATCCTATGTTCATCCCGAGACCCTCAAGTATCTCTATATGTGTATTTTATCACAATTAAATTAGAGGTTTGGACCTGATTGCGTAAAAAACAGACAGACAGACAGAGTTACTTTCGAATTTATAATATAGGTATGGATATATGTATATAGATATTTATATTGACATTTATATTTCCATTTTTTCGCTCTGGTGTCGAAGAACTCAACCGTTCCGCCACTCAACATGCAATGCCTCCATAATCCGGCAGAAAGTGGAGAACGCAGGTTCCCTCTGCCTACCCAGCTGAGTGCGGGATACAACGTGAACTTGATTTATTTTTAATTTTTATCTGCCTTACTGAATGGATTCATTCAACATGCGCTGCAGCATCAACAATTTCATCAGTTGAATCATCATCGGAAATTATCACATACCTACTAATGTGCAGTAGTCGCCAAAATAAATACAAGCGACGAATTGATTCATACTGAATTGTATCCAACGTACGTACGTACTACGCAGGTACCTACCTACACCTACTGGGCGTCACTGCGGCCGCGTACGCAGCGCACGCTACTATAAAAGACTCGAGTTAAAAATATACTACGAGATCATTATTTGAACGGTATTAATAACATCTATGAACTGCTTTCTTTTCTAGGGAAATAGCTCTATATTGAACTATAATACTAAGCTAAGCTAGCTTCACGCTGTCGCCTTAGTGGGGTAGTCAGAGAGAACGGAGCGCCAAACGCTACGGTCTCTGCATACCTCTTTCGCCTCGTCCCTTGTCATCAACCTCTTTTTACATGCCTTTCAGAGAGTCCTCATTCCTTTTACGTGACCTTCCTCCAGTATCTTCGATACTGTGTTTTCTAAAGTAACCGAGGTTCGCCTCTCTTACCGCTCATTTTTCCGTCATAAATCTTTTTTGCCATTCTTTCAGATCATTCGTTCGACGTGTCCAGACCAGCTGAGCACGTTCTTTTTCATTCTCACCGTGATATCCTCGCCAAAGCATCGTCATTCTGTGTATCTCTGTATTGTAGATACGAGCAGGTAAGCTGACTCCGCATATCTTACAAAGAGAGATATGTGGAGATGCGCCACATACGCATCTTCACGCCTTCTTTCATTCTTCTTCTGTAATACCCACGTTTCGCGGTCGTATAACAGCGTCGGTACCAAAACTGCATTGTGTACGAACAAGCGTTTAGCTGTGCTGATGTTTTGCCGTCTCATCAATGCAGCTAAGGCATGCATTGCATGTTGAGTGGCAGAATTCAAGGCCGCGCTTTACCTGGACACCAGAGTAAAAATTTCACTTCCTCGAGTCTTTCCTCAACCGTCGCGTTACAGTCACAGCCCTGTGCCGCTGCGCCGCGACGGCCTTCACTGGTCTTGCATTCTGTCTTATACCAGAACCTTTGACCAGCTCTAGCTCTATATTGGCGACATAATATTTATTTTACGGCCGTCGCGGCGCAGGGCACAAGTGTGCACTGTACTCGTACACGCGACGGTTGTGGATTCGATTTCAAGTGAGTGAATGAAATATTTAATATTTTCCACCACTGCCGGTGAGCCACCACTGCCCGTGGTAGGCATGTAACAGGTGCAGTAAGTACCTCGGCTCGGTCGTCTCACATCACACAGGTCAACATCATTCCATTTGAGGAGGGGGCGAGGCCGCAGGTACATACTAGTCATTTATAGAATACAAGTATGCAGGTAATGTTTCTGCAAAAACACAAATCTATGGGTAATTTTCGATCAGACTGCATCGTCGCAGTCATTGCAACCATTAGTCGCGTGGGCATTTGGAAACAGAAAATCTTTCAAGTAAGAGAAAAATTGTGTCCTCAATCTCAGGGAAATCGAAGTACATTACTTACAGAGGTATTACGCGCATTGTGCCGAGCGCAATTATCTATTGTACTGCAGCACTGCTGGATTACACAAGTGGAGAAGAATGCTACTTGCATTAAAAACATAAAACGAATAAGGCTGTTTCATTTAAATGTAAAGCGATTCCATTAATGAAAAACATTGTTTCAGCTTCCAATTGTTTTATGTATATAGCAGGGTAAGTAGAGGCAGCCTAGAGTCGAGACACTCTGCACCGTCCAATTATTGACATAATATTGTGTTGAGCGGTATGACTCAACGCCGCTCTTTGTCTTGTTATGAGAGCAAGGAAATAAAAATAATTCATTCCCCTGAATGCAAATATAACCTGCAACCGTCGCGTTTACGTCAGACGTTGTACCACTGTATCCTGAGGGGTTTTAAAAATTATAGAATAGATGTAAAACTTTTTTCCTTACTACACTACTTACAAGGTAAGGTGTCAGATTTGTTTATTATTATACGCTAAGCTATATTACACCAGGTCAGTAATATTGATAGCAGTTACTCATTTTGAAACATTAACTCTTAGCTAGTATTATCTGCCAGAGTTCGATTTGGTGATATTTATGTGGTTGGTGAGTTTATAGCCTTTTTAAATTTATTTTGTTTCACAATGATTTCTTTGCTGTTCGTCAAAGTGAGTAAGTATTCATTCGAAAGAACTCTTTATGCTCTACAAAACTACGTTAATTATATTCTTGAGTTATTTAATTTTTTATTACTTTTGAGGCTTACAAATGAAATAGCCAGAAGGCAAAAACTACGATTTTCGACTCCTGCTCTTGTTTGCTTTGAAGCAGCTGTAGCAGCCCGGGACACTTGCGACGTTTACGGAGAAGGTGTTATAGGCGAGTACGGTACGGAGACGGTATGCAACAACAGCGTCACATCCGTCATCGAGCAACACAGTCGTACGCGTCACGGAATATGAGAAATGGTTTCAATACATCAATATGAAGAAAGGAATGGATGGCTCCAGAAGATACGTCAAAGCCGAAAGTCAAGCTGGATGCTCATCCAAAGATAATCATGATATGTGTTCTGTGGTGGCTCTACATTGCGCAGCTACGTCGCCTGAATGAGGTTATTCGGCTGAAAAGGCCCCATCGACGTGGTCAAATTGTCCTCCACGACAACGCTAGGTCCCATGTTGCACAAGTCGTCAAAGCCGCACTCCAAGACATTCAATTAAGACATCAATATCTCGTGGAGACGGAATGTGTGGAACAAAATGTCTAACTTATACCGGAATTAAGTACTCATATTAATAGAGTGTTAAAGCTATTTAACTCTGACAAAGGTTACAAAATTGTATCAAAATATCTTTTGATAGTGTGGAAGTAAAGTTTAAATAGAACATTACCTCCACTTGGTACATTTGAGTGCGAACGAGGCCTGCCAGCGCCAGAGCCAGCACCAACGCCAGCACCAGTAAGCAATATTAAAATAGTTCCATCCAACAAGATCAAGGCGGGGTCGTATGGGGGGCGGGGGGGAGGGGGTGTCGTGCTCCGTACACTATTCAAATCAGGCCCCTTCGCGACGAAACAAAAGTAGAAAAGTAATTAAACCTTCAACAACGTTTGGATCTGCTATTTGCGAATTATAAAAGATAGCTCTTATCACCACGCAGTAAAGTACAATCTCGTGTCCCCAAACGTAAGTATACGACAGTTGTCGGTGAACTTGATTGGAATGATGCGCTGGTCGCCTGGTAATTGAGACACTGAGCTTCATTTGCGTATCTCTTTAGAATGAAAACTCGTTAAGAGAAGAAATAATTTAGATTGTACTCTCTCTGTTCTTTATTAGGTGATCTCTAACAGCACTCCGCTGGTACCTACAGCGTCACAAAGCGATCAAACACTCGCCCAATACACAATTAATGATGAAACATTTATGATATTTGAATAATGCTTAATTCGCGATATCTATTGTAGCAGGTGCCATTGTGTCGCGGCTGTCAGCTGTCACCTCCACTGCTCAGCACCCCTCAGCACCCCTCAGCACCCCACAGCACCCCTCAGCACCCCACAGCGCTCTACGCCGGGCATTGTGCAAAAAATGACAATATTGGAATGATCCGATTCCATCAGGTTGTTAAGGTCGAAATTAATAAAAAGTTCAAAGCTCTGCTCGGTTGAGCGCCTTCAAAAGACTAACATGCCACGGGAGTCGAGCTCTTATTGATCCTGTCACAATTAAATTCATCTATGCTTTGACGGTACGTACTGTATACAGGGTGGCGGGAAACGTACACGTACATAGGTACCTACTACTTCACGATCGAGTTGAGATGTCTTAATCCATCATTTTTAGTTTTGTTTATAATATAAGTAATATGTATGTAATGTAGGTAAGCCATATAAAATAGAATAGAATTTGTGAATGTCGTGTTACAACTCACAAGACATATTTACGAAATATACTAAATTAGATTTTAATCATATTTAATAAAATAACAAATGTGAAAAAAATAATGCTACTAAAATATAAATATTTGTAAGCATTCTACTTTATTAAGAAAAAATATTTTTCAAGTGCCAAATGAGCATACATAAAGAACATAACTTTACATTTTACACACACGCTGTATAAAGGCACTACTGTCTCCGCCCTCCCGCCCTCCCCCCTCCCCCGGCCGCCGCACCGTCAGGTTAATAACGATGATTAATATAGTTTAGAGTCGTTAAGTCTAAATAAAGCGCAACTTGTCTAATATCGTCGACGCAAATACTCGCGGTCGCCGCGAGAGGAGGAGGACGCCGCGGGGGGGAGGGGGGGGGGAGCCAGCGCTAGTTGAACACCCCTCATATAATGTTTGCTCATTTAACTTTTCAATAAAGTATTTGCTTGTTTATCATCTTTTATTGGTTACACTCTAATTTAATTTACATTTAATTATTATAAGTAAATTGAACACCATGTATACTGTGCAGCACAGCGTCTGACTGACTGTTGTAAGTTCAATTTTTAATTATATTAATTTCTTGGCTCTGACCCGCCACTCAACACGCAATGTTTCTAAATGCAACAACATTATCACAACTAGAAAAACCTATTGCGTAAATATATAGTCAATACAAATGAAATGTCAGCTTTAAATGAAAGCTCGTCCGGAGATGCCCCCTCCAGACTTCCGCCCCGTAAGGAAGATACTCGCAGACAACTGCGCTTACAATTACAATTACTTTAAAATTGTATTTGTAATATTTAGGTAGTGTGCCTCCTCTGGTGCAACAACGACGTATTCACAATTCTTTAAGAGTTTGTGAATGTCCTGTCCGCATATACACATTTATTTAAGTTGTTATTTGGTGTCACAATTAACTATAATATAATAATAGTACAAAGTTCTTAACACTCTATTCTCATTTGGAACAGACCACACATTAGGAAACGACTGTTATGTCATTTTGTATACGAATAGTTCATACGAGGCGGATGTCTCTGCTGCAGGCAGCACTAGCATCGAAGGAGATCTTTGAAATAATTATTTTGTGTTAAGTATTAAATTGTCGAATAAAATATATCATATTGATATAATTATTTTTATATATCGATTAAAATAAAACAAACACTAAATGTTATGAGAAAAATGCCAAACTACAATATTGAAAACTTCATTTAATTCGTTTAAGGTGTTCCTGAGCTGTAGCGCGCACAAACGCACAGACAAATCAACAAAGCTTCATTTTTTGGAAGTCAAATAATTTACCACCAGTTCACCAAAGTTAGTGCCTCAGACCTGAGAAGAACCGGCGCAAGAAGCTCAGTAGGACTTATTTTTTAAAAATGTTAATCAAATACATATTTAATTATTTGTAACAATGATACCTATGTGACAGAGTGGAGCGAGCGTTACGTTCCCGGGGCGTGTTATCATTTATAACATCATCAATTAGGTAATGAATGACATGTAACACACAAAACGTCTTTTCACATTTTTTTTTAAATTGTGATATACAATGTTCCCTGACGTTGTCTGGGATCCTCTTGTGAGAGCGTACACATGATGTAATGTGGTTACAGGTGCGGTAAGTTTACTTCTACTTAGAAGTAGAAGGTGCAATACTAGAGTATAGATTTTATGTACATCAGCAATTATGGCAAAATCATTGACATTTCTCTTAACAAACATTACATTTTCAAAAATATAATGAGATGCAACTGTCAATATATTATTTTTTAAAAAATTTTGCCTCTTTGTATACAGATTATTAAATATAATGAAATATTATCTTTCCTGAGAAACGAATGCTTATTTAACAACCCGAGGGTCCTTACAATGTAAATTAAATAATAATTATAAATGTCTTTTGTGATTGAAATCAATGGATCATTGCTTACACGAGTTGTTGTTACAAAGACGGTGTGTGGACACAGTAGTCGAGGACCCCAATAATGTGCTTTTTGTTTGACATCGCTACCCCTCTTAAGTAGGCTTAAAACAGAGACGAGGTAAAACATCATCCTTATTTTATAGTAGGAGAGTTTATTTTGTAAAGATTTTTAAATATTAGAATGATTTGTTCACGTGAAAACAATAACATTGTGTAATTGTTGTCTCGTTGTCAGTTTGTCCGCTTTGTCAGTCCTTTGTTAAAGGATTACAAAACGCCTTACTTCGCTTTCGCTCGTTAGTCAAGAGTCACTGACGAGTTGCCCGCTCCTGACTATTTAGTTAGTTAGTTAGTTAGTAGGTTAGGTTAGGGAACTCTTGTTTAGACGACCTCAGTATGGCTTTACAACTACATGTCAACAAATTTATTATAAAACTGTCCTTTATCATTAATTTCTTGTGGAGATTAATAATATATTATAATATGAATTGTAATGCAGCGGATACGCAACTGTAAACGTGAAGGTTGTGGGTTCAGTTCCCACTCGGGAGCTGACAATATAATAATAGATTTTCTTGCCTTTCTGATGAAACTTAAACGCTCATGAATAATATAAAAGACAGATAGAACGCAAGTGGTGTATTCTTCTACAATCTACACTCATTTGATTTGGAGTACATCTGGACCGCACTAGCTCTGTAGGCAGCTAGCGGATATAGACATGTCGTACTGGCGCTTCTCCAAATAGCTAATCTGTGATGATGCGATGACGAAGAATACTAGATAATATTCCGATTTTTGTTGTTTTTAGCTGTCTTCTTACGCCTTTCGCAGAGCAGAGAAGGCAGAGAGAACCTAGCGTTAACACTCTCCTTTCTCCACTTCCACCTAATTGCTAGATATTGTGTGTAGTGGGGTTTGCTTGTCATTACTCAGTATTTTATTATCTGAAGACATAAACAATAAGTTTCCCAAAATATTCATTCAATATTGCTTAAACAATAATAAGAATTGACCTTCCATTGTCATGATTTGGGTTTAGATCACTATCGATCTGAGAGAGATATGGATTTTCTAAAAAAATATATCTAAGCGATAGCGCTTAGATATATTTTTTTAGAAAATGTATAAAAACTTTGAGCGTAGCGGGACTTGGACCCGCGCTTCTCAAATGTTGGTTGCCAAGAAATCTGGGTTCAAAATATATTTTTTAAACCTTGTCAACAAAAATATATATTTTTTTGTAAGTTTCTTTTGGAAAAGCAGTTTAAAAATGTAGATATTTAGGTATTTTTATCCCAGAATCCCTACAATGTTTATCTTTGAAAGCTCCCGGCGTAATTCATTTTAAGACATCGCTCGATCTCATAATAGGAAAAAGTTTTGATTTGCCGCAGTTCTGTTTGTTTTGTTGGCAACTGTTGCAAACCACTTTTTGTGCATCTCTCTCTTTAATTGTTATTGAAGTGTTTAAACGGGGCTGAGCGGGGCTGATTGTGTGATCTTTGATCCCATTACGTCCACAAATAGTTTGCAAAAGCCGCATTACTTTCTTGTAATAGCTTAATCTAAAACTACAAATGAAACACATTTTCTAATCTCGTCCTAGCTCGTCCCGCGCAAGTGCAACTTCACTAAGCAAGCCGCCTGGCTAACTACGTGGTAAGTAACACGCCGCTGAGGTAACTTTAAGCTAACATAACTTGTACATAATGTAATCATGTAGCGCGCGGGGGCGGGGGGTGGGGGGGTGTAGGGGGTCGTCGGGGGTGAACGGGAGGGGGTATGAAGCTCGCAGAATTTAATATTGGAGCGCGGGTTAAGGCGACGCGCAAATAAAACTGTATGAGACCGCACCCCGCGATAAGGGCAAGTTAGCTGGGGATGTAATATAGTGTGATTGTATAAACTTTAATATTAATTATAAGTTGAAATTGGGCTTAAGTAATCATTATACATTATTATTTTTTAATAGTGGGTGCAGATTTTGTTTGTCTGTTATGTCGTCTGACATTTTAAACTTTTAATTATATTTTAAAGTGGTAAAAAGATATTTCCCAAGTTATTTTCTTAGTTTCACGCTGTGTCCCGCATATAGAGGGAACGTAGTGCTAAGACACTTTGTTCTCCGCTTGCCTTCAATTTTCGAGACATTGTGTGTTGCGTGGCGGAACTGAACTCCACGCTTTGACTTGTTGCTAGAGCGTGAAAATGAAAATATTAATAGATAATAATTAATTCCCTTGACTGGGAGTCGAACCCTTAACCGTCACGTTGCTGTTCACGTTAAATGTTCCAAGGTGCCACGAAGAGCAAACGTTTATGTATTTTTAAATTATGTTTGCGGAGAAAACAGAAACTTATTGTTATGCTCGCGCTCAGGTTCTACTACCTATCTATGTTTTCCTTAATTTCCCCATATCTCTGAAATTATCGACTTTAATGAAAGTTGTACTGAATCCTAAGTTAAAATATATCTAAGTTAAATTAAAGAGAATCATCTCGATATGACTTCAAGTTTTAGAACAAATCGTAGACAGACATACAAACAAATGTACTTACCAAATTAAGCACACGTGCTTGGAAGTCTAAATGGATCATCACACTCAAATATTATTCAATTAGAACAATATAATATACACACATATCAAACTGATAACCTCCTTCTTTTTGCAGTCGGTTAAAAAGTAGCCAGTCATTTACAATGTGTATCCGCAGTAAGCTAATACGAGTATACTGTGCTCTTATAATATAAACCAAAGATCACGAGAGATGGTCTGTCCTATGCAACTGTGTGATGCTCATTATTTTGGAACAAAATCATTTAGTCATCAATCATTAGAGTACCCCTAACAGTGTGTCTGTGGATATTTTTACAAACGTCGTTAAGGGCAGCGTAGCGGCGTAGAGGCGGCGTAGAGGCGGCGTAGAGGCGTGGAGGCGGCAGAGCTCAGTTTTCCTTATTAAATCGTCCTTCGGGTGACGTTGGTACTTGGGTTGGCCAAGGATTTTCCAGTTTGTTACATTTCTAAAATTTAGCACTTTAAATTATGATAATACATTATTATTAGACATTAGTTTAAACGACAGTAAGCAACATTTTTCAATTTGTAATGTTTTGTACAAAAAGTTAAAAATATCAAAGGAACTTGCTAAATGTATATAATTGTATATGCATTTGATAATATGCATTTGATTTTCGCGATTATCAGACATTTTAAATTAGTCTTTTTAACGGAATTAAATAAGTATGCCGAATTAAATAAGACTGAGGATCGCTGACCATGGACTCGCCTCGCCTCGTGTAGACGTGTTCATACGCACTCACTGCAACCAGGCCCCAGCCCACCAGCACACACAAGGGCTTACATAGACTTACGTATATTGATGTCAATAGGCAGAAGTCCTGTCATGTATGTTGCTTAATATAAATTATAGCTAATGCAATATGACTTGAGGCAAACACAGTGCAGCGGGTAGCGGGTAGCGGGCAGTTCAGACCTCACTCAGAGAAATGATTACAAAGCGTACAGTTGACTTTCATCTTTTAACAGGTATATACGTAGGTACCTACTGTTTTAAAAACAAGTGAAGAACTGGATATTAAATCATTAAATTTGCTCAATCTATTCGATGAAAAGTAAAAAAAAGCAGCATCACGCTTTTTCCGCATTGGTACTGCACCACAACAGCCAATAAAAAAGAAAATAAAGAAAAATTATAACTTTTAAAATTTTTTTTTTCTGACTTTGATTTTAAAGGTTCATGTACACTTTTCTTTCAGCACCTGTAAACCTGTAAACCTTATTACACTGTTCAAGGATATTTAGAGGATAAACATGTATGGAATTAATGTCTATTGAATGTAATGCAGGATAGCTACCAGCAAATGTAATAGATTGTACCATTGATTTTGAAAAGAGCAACTGTTGAGTTTCTTGCCGGCTCTTCTCAGCAGAACTGCCTTCCGAACCGGTGGTAGCTTAATGTTGACATGTACATTCGACGATTCAAAAGTGTTTTTATAGTTTATTTTAAATTTGAATTTGAATTTATTGTTATTTAAGTCCTTAATTATGCAAGTTCATTTGATTTGTTTTAGTGTGTAATTTTTATATTTCATTAAGTAATAAAAAAGAAATCAACATTTAGAATACATTTTATAAAAAAATATAGACAAGCGACATCTTTACTATATTTACTAACGAAAATACTTTTTTCACTTTCCGCTAGATGGCATCTTACAATTCGGAAACAAAAAAATTGTAAACGCTATGTTATAACGAAAATATAGATGGCGCTGTCTAATATCTTTTATTTAAGTATTTTTCGATATATGAATTTTAAACGTTTGACTTTAAAACTACGTATAATTATTTATATTAGGTTTAATAGTTTTATAGAAAATATTGTACATTTTTCTATATTTATTTCATGACTTTTTTGTTGTTTTTGAGATATAAATAACCCAAAAACAACTAGTTTTAAATATATAATGATTTTCACTTCTTATCATAAATAATGTGGTAATGTAACATCAATCAAAAGCAAAGGTTTAATAAACTGGTTAAACTGTGGGCGGGCGGGGGGAGGGCGACCGTCCTCATATCTGCAGCAATTACGACAAAACAAATGAAAGCTAACGAAATTCACCTCCGAGAGAACGTCCCGCGGAACATTGGACACATAGAGTCGATCTTCTAACTTTTTTGATAATAGACTCTGATGTCACATATGCCATGTATCTCACAACGATAATTTTATATTTCTTACCAAAATCAGGGGCAAAGATTGTCTAGAACATTTTTTTAGTTCATTTAGTTAGATAATGTGATTGAAATTAAGGAGATACATTTTTCTATTTTGAAAGTCAAACAATCAATTACTGGACTACTTTAGTAGTAGGTATATTAATGTTGATTAATGTTGAGACATTCTGAGGATGTTCTTTCGTTCTTTTGAAGAGTAACGGATCTAAAATGTTATATTTAAGTTCAATGAATTAACTTCAGTGAATTCGTAAAAGACAATAGTATGTATTATATATTTTTTTGTTATTTTGTACCTACATTATATCTACTTTAAAAGAATATACTTTCATCATTGTACAATAAACAAAGTACGAGTAAATTACGACTATATCCATGAAATATACTTTATATTAAGCGACTCCATTAACATTTTTATGCTTAAGCGATTGCCAAAGGGCTGTGTGTCGGGTGTTTTAGGGTTTTTTCAGCGGCTTTGAATTGCAAATTGTTTCTCTCCCTTCCCCCCTCACCCCCCGTGTACCCCGCACGTCCCCCGCACGTCCCCCGCGGCGTGCTGCAGGCGACGCTACGTAATTAAAAAGTGGTAATATAACGTGGTAGTGGTCGTACCAACTAACTGACTTAGTCGGGCTTTAAGTACGGCATCATTTTATTTCAGGATGTTTCAGCACGTCCTGAAATGTAATAAAGCCATA
The DNA here is from genome assembly GCA_016802625.1 of Heliconius numata. Taxonomy (NCBI): domain Eukaryota; kingdom Metazoa; phylum Arthropoda; class Insecta; order Lepidoptera; family Nymphalidae; genus Heliconius; species Heliconius numata. Next base: position 90,914 of record JAEBDU010013219.1, read on the forward strand.
ATAGCTAACTTTAGAAATAATAATATCTGTGATATCTTTTGAATAATAATATTTTATTTTTATTTTGTTTTTATTATTTTTTGATTTTATTTAATTATATATGTGAAGTAAAAGCTTTATGCTTTTTCGTACCGTTCATCGAACATCGTGATTTTATTGTTATGAAATAAAAAATGCGTGTAAGGATATATAATATTTTTTAGATGCAATTTACATAAATTTGCACTCTTTTTTTAGTTTTCAAATAAGAAGCTGTAATTAAATAGTTATAATATTCTCAAATACTTCACGCTATTACTGTCGTATAAAAATTTGATACATTCGAATAATGTTTCTAATATATTTTTGTAATATTTTTTATCAATATTTTAACATAATATTTTGTATAAAATGATGCCACTTAAAAATATGTTAGTGCTTATTCTATTCAACAATAGATGGCTCTGATATTAGTTACTATCATAATTCTATATTGCATTAAATAACCAAGTACTTCATTTATTGAATATATTTAAATATTAAACTTAATTATTCTTTTATTATATCTTCGTATCGTATGGTTATAGATGTTACGAAAGCATATTTTACATTTTCTGTTTCTGTTAGCTTTCCGCGTCCATGCTGGGTATATAGAGTGAAAGGAGTTTCTTAGTTTTAGGTTCAATCTGTGTACCTTGCTCATACATAGCAAAAGCGTGAAGTTGCAAATATATTAGTGTAATATGAGCAAATAACAAAAGTGTAAATCATGGCCTGTCCCATTACCCATGAACAGTTTAGATAAATCACGTTCAACTATTTCTAAAAGTAAACAGAAATCTAAATATTTTAATGAATTGGACATTTTAGTGTATTTATAACGAGCGTCGGTCGTAATGCGCGCTTGCCGTGCGCGACCTCATGTTTACTTTATGTTCCTGAACGCCCACTCGCCTCTCCTGGCGCAGTCTCGGAGGTGGCCGGCGGTAACGTGAATGTGCAGGAACACATGAGACACAAACAAGTATCTGCACGAGGTTCTCTCTAAGCAGAGAAATAAGCATTCGGAGTGTATTTATATTAAGTTACCTCTGCTTATCGTGCTGTAGCTAGGGTAGCAAAGAGAAAAGAAAACAATAAGTGTGTTGCGCATCAGCTGGCTCCTGTACTACAATACTCACAATTACAAGAGCACGCATTAATTCGTTGATTCCATTAATATAAGCGCGCGGCGTAGAGCGCTGCAAATCATTTTTAAAATATTCCCTACTAATCACCTTCATTTGTGGGATTTGTACAATATTGTGGGTTCCTCGCAAATATTATAAATTAATAGTTAATAGATATATCTGTTGTATTAATAATATTACAATATTGTTTTCCAACGTAACCCTAATCGAATGAAATAAAATCCAACCAAATAAGAAATCTATAAAGTGCCTACAAATAGGAATTCATAGAGTATAAACAGATTATTTTGCGCTCAAAATAATTTATACTCTTAAGAAATTTATTTTGAGTCACTACTTAATATAACAAACCATAGTTCACTGCAGGCCGGCGGCGAGACAGTGCCAGTGATCGAGCCGGTTGAGTATTCGATTCCCATCAGGCGGAATGAATCATTTTAATTTCCTCGTTTTGGTAGCGTGGCGTTGAGTTCCGCCACTCAACTTAACATACTTAAAACATAAACATAACTCGACAAGAGTAAGTGGGATTAGTATTTTAATAGCCTTTTATTGTCTATCTTGCTTTTCGGGAGAAAGCAGCAAGCAGCTTTTTTTAAGTCCAGTTTCCTTGACAGTATATATAAGTCAGTAAACGAACATGTAACCTACAGAACCTGTCCAATAAGCAACGCTCAACCTTCGCCTCGAGCTTCAACTGTAAACACTACCTACTGTATTCATTACGGAGGCGACGCGCGATAGCGGTGGTGGCGGTGACTGATGGTGGGTGATGGTGGGTGATGGTGGGTGATGTGGTGTGTCGCCCTAATGCCGTATTTCGGCGCAACGGGACAAAAACATAATTATAATTTTGTGGTAAACTAATAAAGCTTGTAAAGTAAAGCTCAAAGTAGTAGAAGTAGTATGTATTGCATACGGGTATAGAGGTATAGAGGACATGTGGCGGGCAGGCACGCAGGTGCGCTGGCTGCCACGTGGCGTCATTCTCCATGACACCTGATGATAGATGGAAATATTTCAAATGATAACTAATCCACTACTGACTGACTGACAGACGCACAGACGATCTACACTGGACTTCTGCATTTATAAAGTTGAAATATGACTTAGGGGTAGGTTCGTTCAGAGATGTAGGGGGTACTAATTGTAAGGGGGGAAACAGAAAATGCGAAACGTGAGATTGCCCACTTTACGTCCACGCCAACAAAGTTACGTGTGAAGACTAGTTTATAATACAATTTGTTTTACTATTATTTAATATAGTCAATGTTTGTTTGTACAAGGAGTCAGGGAGGGTCGCGTGGGAGGGCTGCAGAGAGGGTCGCAGCGTCGATTAGGTACATGTAAATGCGCGCTAATCGACTGCGAAATACAAAGTATTGTATTATAAGAATAATGCGCTGGAACATTTTTATGAATATATTTACTTTTATTTGCTTTGCTACAAATTTTGTTGTAAATAAATTAAAGTAAATTATTAAAGAAAAAAGTGATTAAACTACGGATTGTTTTCTTATGTCGCTGTTCCTAAATTCTTGTTAAAATATTGTTCCTCTCACAGAGAGTTCTTGCTGTTGTTTCTAACAACACAGTTTGACGTTAATAGTATTATAAATAAATAATAGTAATAAGTAAGGAATATACTCAAATCAATAATTTAACATTTAAGGTTGTTTCTGAACGAGTAAATTAAATTATTCATTGACATTAACACATATGACTGTCAGTCAATTCTGTTTATTAAATGAATAATCATATAGTTCAAGCGGGCGAAGCCTCGAGCGGGCCGCTGGTATATTTATATTTTATTAAAAGAAAACGATATGGTGATATATAAATAATGTACGTACATGCGTAGAGTAAAATGTAATCAGATCGGTTTTAAGATCTGACGAGCTTAGTAGTCAGTTCCTGAGTAGTTCAACTCTTCAGAGGCTTAGTAACCACCTGATTACAATTTCTCTTTAAAGTATCTCTATACATGTGTCTATCTATCTCATGTGTATATTACCATCAATTGAAATGTCAATAAAACAATATATAAGAAAGAACACATTTATTTATCCGTCGCCCCGCACGCCGCGCCCCGCGCCCCGCGCACACTCACACACAGTGCTTACTCTAGGCGGTACTTATAGTAAATTACACATCCATCTAATATTTACAATTTTTTCCTTAAATTGTTATTATATTTATATCAAATTAAATATGTTTTTCAAATCTATGCTGAAGTGAACACAAATCATATATATCGGACTAAGAACCGCAAGTAACAGATATTTGATTATACCTTGATTACAGAATGATAGAGATATTTAGATTTGTTTTCATGTTTCCAAAGAAGTATTATCAAGTATTAATTATACTTTAAATTCAATATTTATTAAATTAAAACTTAAATCAATGTTCTATATAATTATATCTATACATAGGAGTCTCGCACGAATATGCATAAAAATAGTTATTATTTTACTATAATATTAAGAATATGGCTTTTCTATATAATAAATTATATTTACAAGAGTTTATATACACTAATTTGTTAAATTTCATATAATACCGGACATCAATGAGTATAGTATTCAATTCCGTATATGTAGTAGGAAACCTAGTGTTTTTAGTGACACCTACTAAGCAAACACAAATAGAATTTCTCACTTGAAAGCCAAATGATTGTCATTGCCTTGTCCTTACGACACTGACCAGCGGAACAAGATCCCTAAATAATCTATTTATATCACTTTAATGTTTCTTTGTCAGTAAATATTTTAAATTTATGTGAAAATCATAAAAATCTACATTATATACTTCACAAATTAAAAAAAAAGAAAATATCCTACAGAGCACGTTTTGATACACACAGATAATGTACTAGCAGTGTATTAAACAATCTCATCTAAAACAAACATTACACTTATATTTACAATATATTATTTTTTAATAATAATTAATATTAGGTACTTACAAAAGTTGTTCAAGTATTTTACGAGTATTAAAAATATAAGTATAATTTAAGTAGAAAGTAATTTAAATTAAATAATTTACAAAACCATCTTTCAGAAATGAAATGAAATTTAATAATCAGCATTTCTCAAGTCAAGGACCTACCTGTCCTACAGTGCTAATGTAGTACATATATGTAATATAAATAACTTAAACTATATTTACATTTATTGCTTTATTCTACTTATTCTATTCTCTTCAAGTGTCTCTTTAAAATAAAATATAAATCATTTTAGCTCTGACTATGTGCTGTTACTAGTTGCTGCCCGCGACTCCGTTCGTTTCTTTGACAAACGTACATACAAACTGTGTTTTACTGTAAATAACAAGTAGTCAAGAGGAAATGTTCATTGTGATTTCGTAATCCGATTAAAAAATGTAAAGGATCGTTGCGCAGCGGTACAATGTCTGACTGTACGTGTGTACGCGTTGGTCATGGGTTCGATCACCACCTAAGGAAACGTTTATCTTTATGTTATTTTCATTTCTCTGGCCTGGTAATTATTAACCAGAGCGGTGTTAAGTTTCGCTACCCATCTGGCAATGTCTCTAAAATTGGGTGGAGAGTAGGGAACGGAGTGTGTTAACACTGGATTCCTCGTACTCGGATATGCGGGAGAAGCTGATTTTTTTTAATTTTAACTGTCAATGTAGTAATAAGTAACCAAATAATATACACAGTAGTTGTACAGCAAGTCGCAAGCAACAAACGAGTGTAAACTGAATGGAATGTCAGTCGAAGGTTTTCTCTTTAGGATCTACGAGTAGGTTCAGATTAGACCATTTGCAGGCCTTTGCTGATACTCTCCACGTGTTCCTTAGCTTTGAGTCGTAGCGCTGCTATGGAGGAGGAGCGCGGGTCGGGGGGCGCGGGGGCAGGTGCGGCGGGCGCTGGCGGCGTCAGGTAGCTCGGGTAGCCGGATGGGGGGTGGCTGAGGAAGCCTGGAAAAACGAGAAGAGAGAAATTAATAAGTTATACAGTACTTGCTAGTTGCTTTTGGTAGTGATTAAAAAAATATAACAGTAACAATAAATAATTAATAGGTATATAATAATTGATAGGCATTGTAAAAAAAGTCACTGGCACAAGCCTAAAGATATTTTATACAGATTTTCATCATTCCGTACTTTGTTTTGCTAAACACAAAACATATATATGTTGATGTCAGTAATCATAAGATAATAAGAGCACAAAACAATATGTTCAAATAAATAACGTAACAAGTGTTCCCACTTGCCACGTTAGTTCTCTCACCGGGCAAGGCGGTCAGCAGCGGCGGCGCGAGCCAGGGGTCGACCGGCAGGCCCAGGCCCGCCAGCCGCGGCACGGGCGCGCCGTACTCTGACAGGCCCAGGCGCGCCGCCTCCATCTTCTCCTGTCGGCGCCATTTTGCACGTCGGTTTTGAAACCACACCTGTAATAGTAATTGTTTAAATATTTTGTATCGCAATAATTTTGGTAATTCTGGATTTTTTTTTAGATTTCTGAATAATTTTCTGGTGTTTAAGTTTTATGTGTCAAATATAATCTATATTTTTTTTGAGAAAACGTAGAGTAATTTCAAAATAAGGGGATTTGAAATCATGCTTCTTGGAAACCGTCAAAGCGCTCTGACTACTAGACCATACGTTCTTATCCAGCTGTTTGTGTATCTTATTGCCTGCGCCTCTTTGGCGGCTTCCAAGAGCGGGTATACATGCGAGATACAGCGTGAAGCAGCTTGAAAATTGCGGACGTTAAATTATTTTTAAACTTTCCTAAAAAAGTATTTTTTACCTAAATGTGGAATAACACTTTGAAAATGTAAAAAATACTATAAATCTTGATATATAAATGTTAAATTTAGACACATACTTTTTATAAATAGTTATTTAAACCTTTAAGAGTATTACTATCTACTACTTCTATCCCCAACAGTCTGCTATTACGCAAAACGACAAGGAATTGAAACACGAGTTATCACCGAGTTGAAGGTAATTGATGCGCCATCTATAATGCCATTATAGTATCAAAGTTCGCGTTTCCTCCAATAAAACCCAAAACACTTTGACAATAAATCAGAGAGGAAACACGTCAGTAAACGATTTGAGGCCAGACATAACGAAACTTTGAATACGGTGTAGCATGAAACGCGAACTCAATCATATGGATGTGCCATCATGGGGTCTTTTACCTTACTATTTATTGTTCAGAGGAAATTAAACTTTATAAGTTTCGTAATATAGTTTATATTCTTAATCGTTTGTGGAGACATATGATGGTAGTACGGCGTGAAGTAGTAGTGTGAAATGATATATTTGTGGGGCGAGTGAGGCAGCCGTCGCGTGACGGGTTGTAGCCAGCCTCGAGACAAGTCGCGACATGCGATCTTGATGGCTTTCCTGTCAAACGTATTAAATTTGTTTAACATTCGACCGAAATGGGTCTCGCGAATCACGCCATTAATATAACTCGGTACAATAGAAGAAAACGACAGCTGAATAATATCTACGAGTACAGCTAAAATTTTATTAAAAAATATTCTATTCAGATATAGATTTACACCGTTTTTTTTAGAAAAAGGCTGTTTAAAAATAAATCCTACTAGTGTCATAGAATATGTTCGGACCATTAAATTATATGAGCCTAAATTCGAGAAGATTACTAATGATGCCTGAAGAGTTTCACTATTCATCCTTCAAGACATTGTATCGTATTGTCACATAATCTACGCGTAACTGTCAACATTATATAAATATTGCAAGTGTATTTAAGTACGCACCTACACGTCGAGTCGAGATCGAAAAGTTGGTTTAAAATAATATTGAAATTATCATCAACATAAAATAACGGATTGTCTATTATAAATGGTCGAAGTTAACGAGGGTATAAAATTAATTTCCGGTAACAAACACACAAAGATAGATAATCTGTATATTATACAAATGATAGAAATGCGTGTCGGTTCCTGGTGAGCGGTGAACGGGGCTGAGCACCGCGCGAGTGATGGTGCCGCGCCGGCAGTGTCACTGATGACGGTACTTTATACTGTAATGTCGCTATTTTGTTGATGAATATTAAATATAGATTTTTTATAGCATGGTAGGTTTTTTCTTTCACTTGAATTCTCGAGCCATTTGTCCGCTTTGTGTTTTATTCGATATCGAACATACAACCGTCCCGTTTAGAGTTGCACTCTAGTAGCCTTTCGCCACCATAGCATCTATGGCATTACTGTAGCTAAAGAGAACCTAGTAATAAATCTATATTTTTCTTCTTTTCCATTTGTATGTAATCAGAAACCGAAAAACAATAAAATTTTATGTAAAAAAAGATTTGCCTCAGTTATGTTGCGTTACCTGTCATATTAGTAATATAAAATTATACAAGGTGAATACTCATAATGCTTAAATCGTTATTGTAAATTAATAGTTCAATTATTAAAGAAAGAAATATAAAATGTAACAAGAAAGCAAAGCCATTAGGGGGTCGTGGCTGTCCCGCAACAGCGCGGCCCGACGCGGCCCGACGCGGCCACCAACCAGCTCGGAAATCTAATTATAACTCGACAAACGAAGGCAAATAGCCCTGTTTTGGTAATTAATAAAAGTAAAATTACACTCGCGAGCATGAAACGACTGGTTCCCGTTTGTTGGGAATTATAAGTGTACCGGCATCACGCGACGCCGGCCGCGACCAGCTCCTCGTGCACCTTATAGTGAAGCAATATGGTCGCTCCAAACGAGCCTCTTTGAAGGTATTATGAATAGTATTCACCAAAACGTATAAATAAAATGCCTCATAATTTTACGAGTTCTTGTTAGTGTTTCGAATAACACGAATTGTTTGATTTAGCGATTTCATAATAGATATGTCAATTAAACTTACTTTTCAATTTTGTTACATTCCAGATCAAGTCCATTGTTGTCTTTGTTAATTATAAATCAGGTGATGGTATGCAACATACTGAAGTCAGGAATAATTATCATAGTTCATGAGAGTAAAAGCCTTTCATTACATTAATATAAAAGTATACAAATGCAATCTCAATATGAGGGCGACATGATTTCAAGCGAAGTCCATTTGTCGCAAATTAATATACAAAAAGAATATATCAGCTCGCGGCGGGTCCTCCGTCCTTACGTCTGATTGAATAACCGAACACGCCCGCGCCAACTGTCACGCGGCGGGAAAAGAAAAAAAACAAATGTCAAAACACTAACAATGACGCTCAAATATGACAGATGTCAGATTTGCCGCACCGTGATTGGTCGACAGTCGGCGGTCGCGGCTCATTTAAATATCGAATACTCGCTAGTGCTGTTTTGTTGTATTGGATTGAGTGTAATTGAGTTATTCAACGCTCCTACGAGTTTTAATCGAGTGACAAATTGACTTTGCTAGTTATTTGTGCGTGCGTGTGTGTTTATCTACGTGCATGTGTTCATGTGTCTCTTTACGTGTGTATGTGTATGTGTGCTTGTGTATATGTGGGCGTGCCGTCGCAGTGTGAGTGCTGTTGTAGGTACGTTGTTAAATCTAATTCAGTGTAACAAATGTAAAATGATTCTCTTTGAGTCCTTTAGTGTTTTTGAAGATATTGTTTTCGTTTTGTCACTTCGTTAAGTTTTACTATTGTTGCTTAGGGTTCACTCGTAAAGCTATTTATATTAAACTAGCGGACGCGCGCAGCTTCGCTTGCGTATTTAGGGGTGAATTCTAATAACCCATGAAACATGTGTTCAATGAAATATTTTTAAGAGTCTAAATTTCAAATTTTATAAAAATCGGTGGCTATTTAAGAATTTTCCATACAAACTTTCAACCCCTTATTTGCACCCTTAGGGGGAGAATTCTAGAAAACGATGAAACACGTGTTCAATTAAATACTTTTAAAAATCTAAATTCCAAATTTTATAAAAATCGGTGCCGATTTAATTTTTTTTCCATACAAACTTTGAACCCCTATTTCACCCCTTTAGGGTTAAAATTTTTCAAAATCCCTTCTTAGTGGATGTCCAGATTACAAAAGTAAACATCTGTCGAAATTTTACGTTTCTACGCACAGCGGTTACGGCTGTGCGTGCGTCTTACCTCAGTCAGTGAGGACAAGTCCTTTTATATATATAGATTGATCTTTTTTAAGCTCTATTGTATCCCGCGCAGGGTAGAGAGAGGACACCTAGCGTTAAGACACTCCGTTTTCCATTTTCCGCGCAACTTTGGGTTTATCCTGTTACCATAGCGAGGAAATGAAAATAATACCTTCCACTGAATAGACGCTGTGCCGCTGGGCCGCGACGACATCTAAAATTAGCCTTAATTTTTTCATTTAATTTAGCTTTAGTCATTACAAATTTCAAAGTGTATTTTATAACTTCTCTTACGATTTTGTTTCAAACATGCTTTCCTACACATCCAGGAGCTACAACAAATAAACAATTCAAATTCAAATTCAAATTCAAAATATTCTTTATTCAAATAAACTTATAATAAGCACTTTTGAATCGTCGAATGAACATATGAACAAAAAGCTACCACCGGTTCGGAAGGCAGTTCTGCTGAGAAGAGCCGGCAAGAAACTCAACAGTTGCTCTTTTCAAAATCAATGGTACAATCACAATCTGTTACATTAGTTGGCAGCTATCCTGCATTACATTCAATAGACATTAATTCCATACATGTTTGTCCTCTAAGTATTCTTGAACAGTGTAATAAGCTTTAGTCGTCAGAATTTTTTTTACTGATATTTTAAATTTTGGAAGTGGCAAATCTAGAATACACTGCGGAATTTTATTATATACACGTATGCTCAGACCCATAAAAGATTTATTAACTTTTTGGAGGCGAAAACTTGGAGTAACAATCTTATCTTTATTTCTCGTTCCTATCGTATGATTGTCACTATGTTTACTATGACAATGTATATTTTGTCGGACAAAGAGAATATTATAGTATAGAAATTGGGAAGCAACTGTAATAATACCTGCATCTTTGAAAACATCTCGCAGAGAATCTCGAGCTCTTAGATTATAAATATATCTTACGGCTCTTTTTTGGAGAATAAATATTGAATTGATATCTGAAGCACTGCCCCATAGCAGCATTCCATAAGATAAAATACTATGGAAATAGCTAAAGTAGACTAGTCGGGCAGTTTCAACGTCCGTCATTTGTCTTACTTTCTTAATTGCGAACGCGGCAGAGCTGAGTTTATCTGCAAGTGCTTCCAGATGAGCGTTCCACTGGAGTTTGGAATCTATAGTAACACCTAAGAAAATAGCTGATTCCGACAAATTGAGAGTTTCTCCTTTAATTAGTAGACTAAAATTATGTTTTTTAACATTTTGTAAAGCAAACTCAATACATTTAGTTTTTTTAGCATTTAACATTAGATTATTAACATCAAACCAACGAAGAATATGCGATAATGCGCTATTCACATCGTCATAGTTTATTTTATTTCTGTCAACCTTAAATATTAAAGAGGTATCATCCGCGAAAAGTACAATATCACATAGGTTCTTCACATAAAAAGGTAGATCGTTAATATAAAGAAGAAATAAAAGGGGACCAAGAATGGATCCTTGTGGAACGCCCATCTTTAGAGGAGATCCAGATGATTTTACATTATTTATACTAACCTTCTGGATTCTTTGGTTTAAGTATGAGGCAATAAGCTCAAGGGCAGTATCCTGTATACCATAATGTTTTAGTTTCAACAACAGAGTTACATGGTCTACGCAATCAAAGGCTTTGGATAAGTCACAAAACACTCCAATTGCATTTTGTGACCTCTCCCATGCGTCATAAATGTGCTTTAGGAGTGCGGCACCCGCATCCGTAGTGGACTTGCCTTTAGTGAAACCATATTGCTCACTATGGAAACAATTGTTAATATTTAAGAAAACTGTGAGCTGGTTGAACATTATTTTTTCAAATACTTTACTTAAGGATGGCAAAACAGAAATCGGTCTGTAATTTCCAGGCTCAGATCTATCTCCACTTTTGTAAAGCGGCACTATTTTGCTATATTTCATTAAATCAGGAAAAGTACCGGATTCTACACAATTGTTAAAAATTAAAGCAAGGTAAGGAGCAATATTAGGTATAATTGAATTAAAAACTTTAACAGACATGCCCCATAAGTCACCAGTTTTCTTTAAATTAAGGCTTTTAAAAGTTTTGACAATTTCATCTGGTGACACATTTTTAAACACAAAATTTTGTCTACAACTATTTACATGGGTTTTTAGTATTGATTCTGCTTCCGAAGGAGATGATGGCAGTGAACGTGTTACTTCAGTTGATATATCAGAAAAAAAATTTTGAAAAGTATTTGCCACTTCTAAATCTGAATTTAAGATTATATTATTAACTTTTAATTTAATAGGTTCACTGACAGCTCTAGATCTCCCAGTTACAGTAGTAATAGCATCCCATGTAGCTTTAATTTTATTATTAGAGTTCAAAATTTTTGCTCTTATATGCATAGACTTAGCCTGGACACATACCTTTTTAAATATTTTTGAATAATTTCTAACTTTTAACAAGAACTCCGGATCTTGTCTCCATTGCCTCATATTATATAATTCGTATAGTTTGTTTCTGCTTCGGTATATACCAACAGTTGCCCAGTCGCTAAAAATTAACTTCGAGTTTTTATATATTTGTTTAACTTTAAAAATGTTATCAAACTCTGTAGAGAGTAAATTAAAAACTTTACAATATAGCTGATTCGGATTTAATCCGGTTATTTCTAAGTTTGCAATTTTTTCACTCACTTTATTATTAAAAAGATTAATTTTATTTTCAGTAATTGGTCTAATTGATATTTGTTTACGTTCTGCGACTGTTTTATCTATTACCGAAAACATTTGACCACAATGATCCGAGCTAAGATTAGTAATAATTTGTTTTTCTACAGTCTCACAATGACAAAAAACATTATCTATACAAGTAGCGGACGTATTCGTTATACGAGTTGGTTCAAAGAACATATTAAACAAATTAAAAGATTTAAATAAGTTTACAAGACGGAGGCTTAATGATGTCGCCTGTATTATATCTATATTAAAGTCTCCGCATATGATTAAAGATTTACTATTGGAACTCAAATTATTCAGAACATCCTCCATTTTTTCTTCAAATACTTCAAAACTACCTGAGGGGGGTCGATACACGCATACTATAATATGTCTATTGAATTCAACGCAGGACAATTCAATGGAGCGTTCGTCGGAGAGAGCTACTATATCTGGTCGCGATTTACAGCGTATGTCATTTCTTACTAATATAAGCGAACCGCCGCGGATGGCAATAAACATTAAAACTAGAACACACCTTAATAAATTAATGATTATCTTTCTTACAAGTTTTTTATTACGCCATTAACGTGACAAACTGAGAAATTAAAAATTACAAAGTTCGTGTTAAGAATTGTGAGGCTAATTGGTCCCGCGAGGCGTGCGTGCTCCCGGACGGCGGCGAGGCTAGCTTGCCCTACTTACCTACCCGAATCTCGATTATATAATTATAAACAAATATTATTCTATTAATAAACTAATACTAATAATAAATATTTGGTTTGCATAGACACAATCAAGTAGCCAAGATAATACACCAACAACTTGCTCTTCAATATGGCCTTGTAGAATTGGAGGTGCCTTACTACAGGTACAATCCCATGTCTGTTCTTGAAAATAGCTGTGCTTTGCTCTACTGGGATCGGTCTATTATTACTGACAGGTATATTGTTGCCAATAGACCTGATATAGTACTAGTAGACCGAGCGGCGCGCCGCGCAGTGATTGTTGACGTTACTATCCCACATGATGAAAATCTCGTGAAGGCCGAAAAAGAAAAACAATCTAAATATTTGGACCTAGCCCATGAGATTACCGCCATGTGGGATGTCAATGCGACTATCATTGTGCCGATAGTGGTTTCGGTTAACGGTTTAATAGCGAAAAGCCTCGACCAACACCTTAAGAGGCTATCGCTTAGCTGTTGGATCAAGAACCGGATACAGAAGGCAGTATTACTTGAGACGGCACGTATTGTGCGGAGGTTCCTCTCTCTGGAGCCCTAGCCACCGATGGCTTGGACCCTTGTCCCGCCCTCGGAAGAGTGGTTTTTTTATATTTTTAAATGTATCTTTTTTATAATAATTTATATTTAAAAATGTAAAATTGATTCACTAATTTAATAAAAGTATATTCTGTAATATTTGGTAAAATTATTTTCATCTGCTCGAGCTGAGACCAAGTGCGGTTAATTCGGATACCGATCAGGAAATTTCTTGGAAAATCGGTGGAAAGTGGGGAACAGCGTGTCTTAACACTCTGCTATGCGGGAAAAATTCTGAAGCTGTTAAATTATAATAAAAATATGTAAGCAACACTAGGATTTACATCTTCACACGTGGGCGGTGCAGAAAGAAATTTATAAGAAAAGTATGTCTTGAAAGGCTGACATACATACCAAATAAACCTGAACTCTCTCTCTCTTACTCTAGAATAAGTATATTTTACTATTGAAACTTAAATAAATTATTCTGTACATCTTTATTCATCGTACCTATATGAGATATTGGCGTCTGGCGTGCGTCTCGTTACGGAAGCGTCGGTGGCGCCGCGCGGGGCTTCCGATCTAATAAGGGTCCCAGGTAGATATACAGGAAACATTGATTTCAGGTGAAATATATTATAAGTGAGGTTCACCTTATATATTATGATATGACTGGTAATTTTATCTAAAAGCAGCTTCACGCTGTTCCTGCATCTGATGTATGAGAGATTGAAGGAGGACGCTCCACGCCACGTTATATCTAATAGCGAGGAAATGAAAATAAACAATGCCCTGAATATCGAATGAACCCACAATCGTCACGTTTACAGTGAGGCGTGGTGCCACTGTGCCGAGAAGGCATATTTTTGTTTTAATACAGTTTTAAAATGATCACATAAGTAGGTATAAGATGATCTAACATCCTTTAAATAGTTGTTAATAATCTTTCAGCTGTAGGCTGTATCCAGGCAACTTGAAAATCTAGTGTTAAGGCACTCCGCTCCCATTAAGAATAGAGTTGTAGGCAAGTGTAATGAGTGGCGGAACTAGAAGCCGCGCTTTGCCTTTTTACCAGAGGGAAGAAATAAAATTAATGAATGAAAAATGTAAATAAGTATTATTTAACTTAAAATTTATTAAATTAATTAGCTTCCGCACACAGCAGGGTAGGCAGAGGGAACCTAGTGTTAAGACACTCCGTTACACACTTTCTGTCGAATTCTGGAGGCACTGCGTGTTGAGTGGCATAACTCAACGATGCGCACGACACCACAGAGTGAAGAAATGGAAATATTAATTTAACAAAATATTTCATCTTCTCTAGTCGAAATCGAACCCACAACCAGTCGGTTTTACAGGCACTTTGTGTCCCTGCGCCACGAATGGCCTCAATTGAAATGCCTTATTTAAATTAATTACATTACAATTAAATTTGATCGACAAGTCGAATACGTACCTAACAAACGCACACATACTCGTGCTTGTCAAAGTTTCTAAATAAAAGGAAGCAATACGTCTCCGCAGTAACAACAGCCGACCGCAACAATAAGAGCACCACGTAGACCGACGATGTCAGTACCGGGGCCTCCGCCGCGGCCGTCACAATCGATAACCGCTCGTCGAAAAAGAAAACAACTGGAGCACCTACCCACCTACAGTTACAGTTACAGCACCGCACTCCACAGTACTCGTATACAATGTATGAACGGACGGATAAAGAGGAGTTTAGATTTCATTACGTATCCTTTGTTGTTTATTGCTAGTGCCTTTATAGGAATGTTTTGAGTATTTGATCATTGCATTATTTTTACATTCTATGTACTTAGATACATTTTGTTAAGAAACTTATATTATTTATTATTGATATATATTTTATCTAACTGAATAATATTAAACTATATTGTCTGCTTCTACAGCTATATATTAACTTCAACTATACTGGCTTCGTACCTATTACTCTATCACCAAACTTGTAGGAGTCAAGACATAAGACATATGAAGGTCCCCGGAGCTCCGCCGACGCTCGCCTCCATCGATCTTCAATACCTCTTTATTTACTTTACAACTCCCCCCTTACACAAACACTGACTTCTTTCAAGAAACCAAAAGAGATAGCAAATACGTCGATACACGTGATAGAGAGAGATAGAACACCCTCGCCATCTTAGATGCAGCCTCTGGACCAAAAGTTAGCCAATAACTCCCTTTGTATATCAACAAAAGGTCGTATCTGCTTTTGTTTGTAAAGAAATTTCTACTTTATTATGATTGGATAGAGTTAACTTTAGTTTGGGCGAATTTTCCTTGAAATTAATAATAACGTTTGTTACAAGTTAAGGGGAGGGTCGATGCGTGTCTCTGATGGAGCCTGCATGTGACTGCTTAAGACCATTAATTTTGAGGATTTTTTTGATGTCTTTTTATAATATTAGTGTTTTTTATAATAGTACTTCACAAAAATATGCTTTAGTACTTAAAATAGTAAGTTATTTGAAGCAAATTTAACGGATTGCGTTTTATTTAATCGTCAATAGTTGTACCTGTGTCCGCGGTCCGCCGCTCTGTTGTCACATATGAGCTAGTACCACCTGCCACCAGCCTGCAGAGATAGTCACTATTTACACAAGTGCCGTGATCGTTCAATTCGAGAGCTAATCTCGAAAGGGCGCAACAAAAAATCAATGAGCAGTGTGTTTGCAAAGTGTCGAGATCTATCGTGAGATACGTCGCGGGCTCGGAGGCAATTAAACGGCAATATCTTTGTACAAATTCAATAAGAGTGCGCGCAAACATTGCGTCAGCCCCTCGTCGAGCCGTACGCGTAGGGGTGACAAACTAACTAAATATTTTTTTTTCTAGCTTTACGCTGTATCCCGCATATAGTAGAGTAGCCAAACGGTATCCAGTGTGAAACACTGCGCGCTGCTTATTTGCGGAACTCGACGCCGCGCTTTGTCTTGCGGCCAGAGCGAAGAAATCAAAATAATGCATTCGTCCGAGAGGGGATCGACAAAGAACAATTGAAAGTATTTTGTATAAAATTTGATCGCGGCAGGATTTAAACCTCTAGGAGCATCTCCAGGAATTGTACACGCACTACAGCCATTACGGCTTTATTTATTTTTAAAAAAGAAAACAAAAATCAAATGTTTAGTGTTACTAAATTTAGTTAAAATAGTATTTTATTATAAACTAGCGGCCTGTCAGCGGCTTCGCCCGCTTGAACTACATGATTATTCATTTAATAAATAAAATTGACAGTCAAATGTGTTGATGTCAATGACTTATTTATTTTACTCGTTCAGAAACAGCCTTAAATGTGCTGTTATTGATTTGGGTAAGGATTTATAATATTTTTTGTAAAATAACTGTAATGGTTGCATTTTACAAAAAATACCCAAATCGAATCGATTAATCCAATATCGAAATCGAATCCAAAATAATTAATCGAATGTCGAATAGAAAATAATCAATTGAGAACCCCCTCCTTGTTTTGAAAGTCGGTTAAAAATACAGATTTATCACAAACAAATACACATTTGTTATAAGTATAAGTATAGATATGGATTGCTTTATATGTGGAGGCAAATTTATGCCTTGAGTTCATTCAAATGCCGATAACTTTTTTTTTATGAACCGATTTTGATGAAACAAAGTTTAGATGTTAAGTTTCTTTTAAACAAAGCAATTAGCGAAAGTTTGAAGTAAATCGATCCAGTACTTTCGGAGATCAGCGTGATCATACATACAGAAAGACAAGAAATGAAAAAAAAAAATTGTTATTCTTTTTAAGTGTCCCTCTATCCGTGTCAGTAAAAATACTAAATGTACAGACAAAATATTTTTACTGTTTTATTATATAGATATAATAATAATTATACGGAATTATCAAAATCACTTGAAGATTTTATTTAAATTTTATAATGGAAATTTTATATGGAATCTAGCAAGTAAAGCTGATTAACGAGAATCTGTACAACTTTTATTCGTATTTTATTATTTTTTTCTATTTTAAACAAATTAAATTTAAATATAAAAATATATCGTGTTAATGCGGCAACCCTATCAATATTTTTGTTTGCGGCCCTCGCTTGGTAATAGCTGACGTTTGCGGGCCGCCGACGCCCTCACTTTGTATGTTAATTATAAGTCCTTTAGCGATCGTACTGGTGGTGGTGGTGGTGGTGCCTGCAGTTTATTAGAATCAATCTTTTAAACGTTTTTATTATTTAACTATTTGTTTTATAGTAAATCTTAATATTTTTAATTTTATGGCTTATTTATACAGGGTGGAATTGATTGAAAGCACCACTTTAAATGAAACCACAGTTTTAACTACTCTATAAAAGCCTAATATAATTCAGAAAAAAAATAATTCGAAAAAATGAAGAAGTTATTTTTTCAAACAAAATAAATAATAAAATTATCGTTTTAAAGTAAAACGCATTTGTAAAGTATAACATAGGCACGCACACACTTTCCTGTCAAAGCGGCAACGTCGCAAACGCTTCATTCAAGAAATCGAGTCGCAGCAACTAGCGTAGGTATGTAGGCAACGGCGGCGAGCTGATGTTAAATTAACGCAACACTTAGGAATACACTTTACACACACTTTTATTGAATTATTTCTATTAGGTTTTTAATTTTACTTTTGTTGCACTACAAACACATTTTTTATTTTCCCTTTTTAAACTAACACTCATTTTTAACATGTTTACAAAATTATTACAATAATAGCACGATACGATAATTACGATCGGCTATCAATATTCTATCGATAGTTGTTATTCTATCGGTAATCGGTGCGGCGTGAGCGGGGGTGTCTTTGTGCAGATAACAAAATTAATTTTTAATATTGATTGATTGTTTAATATAACACTATAATTCATAATAAATGTAGATTATACTTTTTACGCATGATTTGATATTAAAATAATTAATAAAATTATCAATACTATTTACAAATAATTACTAAATATTAATTTATTTCGTATTGAGTTTTCGTAGGTTCTCGTGTAACATTATAAAACTCGTTTAATATTTAATTTTTATACGATTTTCTATCAAAATAATTAAACAAATATAAATAATAATGAAAATATTAATAAAAAATTTAAAAGTATGTTCGAGAAGTATTTTAGTTAGTGGCAACTATTACAATGTTTTTAATTATCTGTGTAAGAACAGAACTTAGCCGCGGAATGGCCGAGGAACGGCTAAGTTCTGTTGTATTTACATGATATTGTTTGACTTTAGACGTTGAATAATTATTAAGTGTTTTAAATTATTTGGATGTTGTTTAATATTAATTTTATCATTAATCGGGTTCCTAAAATCGTTATGAATGTTTCGTGATCGTGATGATGTGATTACTGAGTATTTTTCTCAAATGTGAAACTATTGTGTGTCAGTATTTGAGTGTACTATCAAAACATACATTCTTTTAAGACATTTCAAACAAATGTTGAGTTTTAAATATTACTTATGATGTAAATATTAGTGGTAGTAAAAGGAGAATGCGACAACGACGATGTAAAACTAATGTTAAATGTAAGTACGTATCTATTGTAGTTCAATATCATTTTGTGTGTTAAAACTTTTGAATATAATTTTGTGGGTGGTTCAATAACCATGAGTTATTTCTAAGTAATTTCGTAATAAAGCAGATATAATAAATTGCCTTAAAGTAGGATTTTATTAAACAATTTTAATAAGAGCTTTGAACGTTGTTTAGATTTATTATTATAAATAGGTAATTGAGTGAAAAAGAACGCGAGATATCGTTCTTTCTCGTTCGGTTATGTTTTGACGAATGAAAAGTAGAAGTTTGGCAACGCTTAGTAGTATTTTTTTGTATGTGTATGTGTGCGTCACACTAAATACAGGTATGGAAAAAAATCGTGAAATGAAAAAAAAATCCTACGTCCAAACTGTTGAGGCATCTTGATAAATTTTTTTAGCTCCGGGTTTGAAATATTTTACCCTATATGCAGTTTCAGTAAAAGAAGCGCGGCCTCTTCCACCCTGTATATTTATTTTACTTGTAGCCAAGTATATATTTTCATAGAAGTGCAGGTAACTCCACAATCATCAACAAACGTCATGTACCAGAAAATGCATTATCCCGAACATAAGTAATGTAAGGTTACGGAGAAGAGAGGGAACTCTGAAAGCAATCAAATAAACTCGAACCAAATTAATTAGTCGCCCCGCAAACAGCGCTCGTCCTCTCTCACCTCTTACTTTGTACGGTCAATTTTGTACTTCTTTTTGTTTCTATTGCTTCTTCAAAGTTACGTTATTTTTAACAGATATTAGTAATTAACGTCGTCATTTCATTTAGTATTGATGCTAATTGTTTAATTGTAAATATAGCTAAATGGTTAGACATTTAATTATCTAGAAAATTTAAATGATATCTAAGAGGTAAGGATTTGAATCCCGTAAAGTTAAAATTTGTATAGGTACGTTTCTAAATATTTTCTTTTCCTTTTAGTGTATGAATGACTGTTTAGAATATGTTAAACGATGTACCTGTAAGTAATTATGTCTTAAATATACGTTACACGAAAATCGAACAAATTTAACATGTATCTTTGATCTACAGTCAGGCTGCAGGTCCCAGGCACTGCTCTGAGCTCCTAACCTTGTAACCCTCTCCTCTAATGAATCCATGGAATGCTAAGTAAGTTTCTTCTCTTCTCCATTACATATTGAAATTAATGTAGTAAAGTAGTCGTTACTACTATAAATTTGGGATAATTTTACACCAAAAATATGTATAATCTTACACCCTGCTCACCTCTTTAAGTATATTCTTGTAGGTATGTTAAATCCTATTCAGAGAAGTATTTAATACATGAGGTGAGACGCCGGCTGTCACTGTAATTATCTTGATGTTGCGCCCCTTTGACAGACGCGCAGCGTTGAGTTCCGTCTCTCAACACGTAATATTTCAGAATTTGGCCGGAAATTTGGGAACATAGTGTTTTAACATGAAATTCTCACGGACTACCAAGCTTTCTAACTTTAATAAATTTAATGATTTTTCTACAAATTGTTGAGTTCAGTTTAGCCGTCAGTAAAATGTTTGTTTTTCGTTGAAAGTGTCCCCAAAAACAATAGGTCTTTAGTACTCTATTAAATGATGCGTACGGACGGTAGACTTAAAGACGGGAAATGGAATATCTCCTTTTACCCTTTTTTTAATAAAAAAATTGAGAAATCTCTAACTGCTTCTCTACACTCTTTAGTCTCTAACCTACATGATACACGTAACCTACCTGCGGGCTAAATTTCAACTTCCTAACGGCAGTAGTTTCGTCTGTATGTTGTTGTAAACATATATAGATATAGTTTATTACTGGCGGCCTGCCAGCGGCATCGCCCGCTTGAACTACATGATTATTCATTTAATAAACAGGATTGACTGACAGTTAAATGTGTTGATGTCAATGACTAAGGATGTATAATATTCTTTGTAAAATAACTGTAATGATTGCATATTACAAAAAATACCCAAATCGAATCGAATAATCCAATATCGAAATCGAATTCAAAATAATTAAATGAATCGAATATCGAATTGAAAATATTTAATTGAGAACCTCCTCCTTGTTTAAAAAGTTGGTTAAAAATACAGATCTAGCACAAACAAATACAAATTTATTATACGTATAAGTATAGATATGGATTGCTTTATATTTGGAGGCAAACTTATGTCTTGAGTTCATTCAAATGTCCATAATTTTTTTTAATGAACCGATTTTGATGAAACAAATTTTAGATGTTAAGTTGAGTTTTTTTGGTTGAATTGGTGAAAGTTTTAAGTAAATCGGTTTAGTACTTTCGAAGATTAGCGTGATCATACATTGTGATGACATAACATTATCATAGTGATTATCATACAATATGTGTGTGTCATGTATCATGACAAGAAATAAAAAAAAAATTGCTTTCTATTATTCTTTTTAAGTCTGTTCATTTCATTTAAAAATATTAAATGTACAGATAAAATATTTTTACTGTTTTATTATATACTAGTGGACCCGAACGCGGCTACGCCCGCTTGTACTATAAGAATATTTATTAAATATATTTATGAAATTATTTTCAGTTTTCAATAGAAAGATGCGTTAAGCAAGCTCATTTTGAGTGACGTTTTCTAGCAACAATCTTTGCAAATCGTTGCTTAGCAACGACGGTTGTTATTAACATGGCGGAATAAATTGCATGTTAAATTAATAAGTATTTTAATATATTGGTATAAACCGAAAATATTACAAATATGAAAAAAAAAAGTATCCTATGTTCATCCCGAGACTCTGAAGTATCTCTATATGAGTATTTTAATCACAATTAAATTAGCGGTTTGGCCCTGATTGCGTAAAAGACAGACAGACAGACAGAGTTACTTTCGAATTTACAATAGGTACAGGCATGAATAGAGATAAAAAAATATAGTATACCTATGTTAACAAATGCAAGCATTCTTACACGACACAAAGTTTGCAAGCAAAACTAATCAAACATTAAGTAAACATATGTAAAAATGCAAAAGTCGCGTCGCACGTGTCGTGCCCGTGCCGTGCCCGCGTCGTGCTCGTGCCGGCCACGTGGCGGCCTCTAATTGGCCGCGTCGCGACCGCCGACCCGCGCAACCTATCGAGTTACATCATAATGAGTTTGCTGTTTAACTAGTACTTAGGGACTATGAACTCCTCCACCACCTCTGGCGGAGAAGGATTGATTATTGACCACTCTGTGACGAATGTGTCACACACGAGGGGGGAGTCGTGGGGAATGCTCGGGTCCCGCGTGTAGCAGTAGTATAGGTAGAAAGAACATAGTGTTAAGACACTCTGTTCCGTATTTTACGCGAAATTCTGAAGGCATTGCGTGTTGAGTAGCGGAACTCAACGCCTCGCTTTGTCTCAATTCAAATTAATTTAACTTGAATACGCATACGCAATTCTACATTTATATTTATTATATTTTGAATAGGTACGTGTTGTAAAGTAATTTAATGGCAGTTTTGGTTTGCGTAATGTGAAGTAGCGCCACTCCGGGTGAGAACGACCTGGCGCGTTAGGAAACTCGACTTAGTTAAATGAGTTATAGCGTCTAGTTAATTGTTCAGGACACTACCTAGCTTGGCTTACTTCCGTGTACTATAATAGATGATTGTAGGTAGAAGTAACATAGATGACCATTAAAATAAGCAGTAGTTATAGTAATAATACGTAACCTTCATGCGCGACGTATGTGAAGTGAACAAAGTGTGAATGAACCGGTACTGGTTGTGGGATCGATCCACACTCGAGGATATTGATATTTATTTGAATTTGTATCTTCATTTCTTCGCTCGAAGTGGCCACAAACACCGACTCGACGCAAGCTCTGGCAATGAAAATGAAAGCTCACAGCTTTAAGATGTTTTATACGCAAGTAATTGCGGCGTTCTTAATTGTTAATTACGCAATTAAGAGAGCGGCGTCGGCGGCTAATTGCCGCTCGCTCTGGGACACTTCACTCTGTAATTACTTTCTTTATTTACCTCGCTCGTTGTTGCTCCTTCAGCGTTTGCTTCGTCTCAACCGACTTACAGTTGTCTATACAATTATGTAAAACTCACTCATTCATATGACGTGAACGTAAAGAGTAATCTTTAACTAGTACTTAGGGACAAGTTCGTAAGAACATTTCAAAGCAAAAATAAAAATGTAATTCACAAAAGGACAAAAAACTGTCCGCTTTATCTCCCAAGAGCTTACGCAAGTGAAATTAAGTGCAAACTTGCAAACTTCTTTAAGGAAAGTGAAATAAAATCCGTAAAATAGATCAAAATAAGGATAGTTGGTACAAAGGGACCGGCCGGGTCGGCCTCTCCGGGCGAGCTAATAATCCGACTGGCGATGAAGAAGGCAACTCGATACCCAAAGTTAAGAAATCCCATGGCTCATTGGCAGTGTCGGGTAACACTAGAGGACCAGTGTACGACGACCCTCACTTGAGACTCTATTGTATCGCAGTTTACTCAAAAAATTACTAAGAAAAGTGTCTTCATAGAATGGTCATTGCTTTTTCATTTTAGTATATTTGTTAATTATTGCAAGTCTATTGAAATCTTAATACACAAAACTCAAAGTTTAATTTTGAGTGATTATAATACTTTTGCGCCACTTTAGTGATGTGCATGTGCATGCATGTAACGCATAATTTGAACTTTAAAGCTATAGTGTTAAAGAACAAGCAAGTTTAGTGCACGGTGCTTGTGAAGCGCCGACACTCAACACGGCCGTGAACAGCTGAATGGAATGAAATTGAATTCTGTTGAATAGTTGTCAAATTAGACGGATAATCTGTGTGTGCATTGTGCAGGGCCGCCGCCATTGTCGCTAATATTAGGTACTGTTTCCATGTTCATTTATTCATGTTTACAAATTTTAATGTTTTTTTTTATACGATTTGATCTATAGGTACATCTCTGAATGAAAGTTTAAATAATAAAAAAAATATTATATTAAACTAAAACCAAATAATAAGAGGTCCTCGTTGCGCAGTAGCACCACGTCTGACTATAAACCGGGTATAACACCGGTTTCGTCTTCGATCCCCACTCGGGGAAAATTAATCTATATATATAAAATCGAAAGGTCACTCACTCATCACGAAATCTCAGAAACTACAAGTGCTAGGAATCTCAAATTTTGCATAGGAGTTACTTATAGGACGTAGGTGCTCGCTAAGACGGGAATTTGCAATATTCGATTTCTAAGGGGTTGTTTTTGGGGTCGAAAGTTTGTATGAAACTTCGTTACTACAAATGCCTGGAGTCTCAGATTTTGCATAGACGTTACTAGGACATAGTCATGGAGACAGAAATTAATAATAACATAGTTCACGCGGGTGAAACCGCGAGCGGGCCGCTAGTATTTAATATTTTAATTTCGTTGCTCTGGTAATAAGACGAACTCAACGAGACTCAAAAATTAGGCGGTGCATGAGGAACAGAGTTTCTCAAAACTAAGTTCTCTGCCTACCGTACTATATGTGTTAGTTTAAGCACAAGTTCACTACTTGTGCTAGCACAGCTTCAGGTTTCCGTGTCATTATACAGTTGAAGCGCACAGAGGGCTCGTATTATGAGAACTTCGCGAACACAAACAGCTCAAAAAACAATAACGGAAATATCAAGTTTAGAGTTCCGCCGGCGAAATCCACACCGACATGATACCTACGGAACCTAACATTAACTGCTCCACAACCTTTGTTAATACGGCCAAATTACATACACCGTCTATAGTTTAATAAGCCCATTGAAATCAGGACCTTTTTTATATGTCGAGTTAAATAGGCCCTTTATATGGAGTAATTGAATTACCCTTATTTGGCAGTTTCCTGTTTTATTTTTAAATTCTTCTTACACAGGAAGGAGCCGTCAAATTTTAATCAAATTATTCGATCACAATGCGAGTTATGATTTTTCCTATTGATGTAATACTCTATTGATTAGTGATATAATGCGCTTTATTAACCATTGTTATCCATGTTGAAGTCTGGTCTGGTCGTTGCCCGCGCGCGGCGGTAGTGCCTCTACTCGTCTAACTAAATACACGACGTTGTAGTATTGAGCAGGAGTAAGTGTTAAGACACTCCGTTCCCCACGCACCATTGAAAATATTTCATAGTTTATGAAAATTATATATTATGAACAAAATTTATGAAAATAAAATTTCGGTAATTTTATTTACGTTTCAAGTGTCGTCACGGGAATAAGCGGATAAGACTCGTGGGACTCCCCGCGTGGAACCGATTTGATGCGCTACAGCCTTCTAATGTACACCGTACATAACGAATACAACCCTAACAACTAAGCCATAAGGACAAAAATAGAGTGCATTGATTGATAAACATTTGCTGTATACCCACTTATACAGTGTATTACATTGTAGCACTGCACTCTATTTTAGTCTCTATGTAGAGACGGAAAAGTCAATTTTTGTGAGAATAGTTGATCAATGTATATTTACTTTCTTAGGGAGAGTTCGTCTTTTTTCGCCTGTTTAGAAGTAATGAGGGTTATAAAGCTCGTAATCCGCCCGAAGGGTACTGGGTTCAATTTGTTTGACGACCTGTCAAGGTATGAACTGTTGTTGTAAACCACATTTAACAATAGTAAATACAAACAAGAATGTATAATTACTTCATTAAAATAAAGGATATTTGGGACGTTGTGGTGCAGTGTTACAGCTAACGTGACATATTTACTCGGTGGAGGAGGAGCTTATATTTCCTAGCTCTGGTACACTAAGGGCGATGTGGAGCTCCGTTCTTTAATTGAGGGCATTGAGGCGCACTGGCACAGGCGTATGACTGTAACGCGACAGTTATGGGTTCGATTCCCACTAAGTAGAATTAATTGCGAGCGAAGCGCTCTACTGGAGACTTTCTACACTCTTTTTCGCCATTAGGCTCCCTAATGGTTTGACCGATTGAGATGAAAATTTGCAAAACTTGGCAGTAAGCGGGGAAACAGAATAACTCAACACTAGGTTCCATCTATCTATCCTGCTATTTGCGGGATACAGCGTAAAGCTGATTAATTGTTTTGATTTTTTTAATAGCTCTATATGATGGAGGAAGGCGAAGATTACGTTCAAACCTGGTTATCTCGTTACATAATAATTAAGTTTACTGTGTTATATAATAGCGCGCCCGACGACCATGTCCCGTGAGGGGGATCCGGGGGGGGGGGGGGGGGCGACACTCCACGTAACTAACTTATACGGCACTCTACACCACTGGGATTGTGCTTACTCTGGACGTGCTAAGCAAAGTTTACTTTAATATTTAATATATTCATTATAATATCATTTTAAATAGAAGTCAATTGACGTTATCAAAATTATGGTTTTTTTTGAGTCCTTCTACCACACAATTTATTTTTCTGAAACAACCAATACAGTGAATAGAGAGGTCAATCACTAAATTTTATATAATGAACCTATATAATGTATACATATTTATGAAATATAATATTTTCCATAGCTTCAGATTGTATCCTACATATTATAACAGCAGAGGGAATTTTGATTACAACACTCAGTTTCCGCTGGTCGGCAGCGTGTCACTTTGTGTGTTGAGTGACAGAACTCAACGCTGTGCTCTGCTCTTTTTACCGAAGCAGGGAAATGAAGATAATGAGATTCCCCAAGTGGGAATTGAACACTCCACCATCACGTTAACAATCAGACGCTGCGTCACGACCACCTCATATATTCAAATCCAGGTCGGCTCTACATCTTGGTGGTGTGACGCGGGGCGTCGCGCGGTAACCGAGTGTCTCGCGCTGTTACCTCGTTAATGTGCAGTTTGCTGCTTCTACCTGACATATCAGAGAGGAGTTCTATAGGAAGTAATAGATACTTGTATTCGTTGTCAGTAATCTACGCTTACTCGTGTTATTTTGTATTACGACTAAGTCCTTGTGTACGTACCTAACTGCAGCTGGCAGAGTGGATTAAGTAAATAATACACATAACTTATTAATAATGAAATATTTACTTAAAACGTAGTAAAATACCATGAGCTTTTACTCGACCTTGTGCATGAACAAACACATTAAAAAATAATTAGTATTATGAAATTTCATAAAAAATAATTACTCATATATTTAGTGTAGGTGTAGGGTATAGTAGAATTTAACATTATGTTGGTGTTAGCTTCTTTTATACTGCTAGGTTATTGTTCCTGAACATATTCTCAACGACGAGCAACTCTTCTTTCTTTAACATCTACCTCTAACATTATCACAGCTGGTGACACTGTAACAAGCTATTTGATACGATCGACCCCTGATTGAAACTCATACCAGAGTAAAAAATAACGCGAAACAATACGTTCACGCCAAACAAACATTATAAAACGTAACGACCGGCACGACCGCACGACGACATAGGATTTGCAGACATATGTTTAAAGACGTAGAGCTCTATTTTAAATGACAGACATATTTTGATATATAGACCAGCAAATCGTTTGATAATTGAATTAAAACTCTAAATTTAGAGTATAGAGTTTAAACTTTAGCAATAAAACGACAAACAATATTTTTGGATTCCTAAAGTTACAGAAAATGATTTAATTTCAACCTTAACCTTTGTTACATAGAGTTAAGTATTTAATGATATTTTCATTTACAGTCAGAATCGATGCGTACAAAAGCTTTTATTAGCGCATTTTGTGGTAAGTCGACCGTGCGAGTGGTAAGTGACGAGCGACTGACGTACTAGTGATGTGGGGGGGGGGGGGGGGCTATTTTATATTTTTTTGTTAATATTGTAATTGTACCAGTGTTTTAAGGTAAAAATAGTATCATTGCTGAATTAATAAAAATAATCAATTATTTTATTCTACTTTTCTCATTGTGATAGCAGGATGTCGTTGATGTCTTTACTATAGACTAGAGAAAAATGTTAATTTACTAATAAATGATTCCGGAAACGAAATACGATTGGACTCGATTGAACATCGATTCTTAATATTTGAACATATTAAATATCAAGAATCGATAAAAATGACTGTAATATTTTTATAAAGTTATTTTTTCGATTTACACTTGAATTTTTAATAAACAATAAAAGTAAATAAAAAAGAAGAAGAGATACATCATTTCAATACAACATTGAATAATAAAATAAATAAATTTTAGGATTACGTTATGGCAACCCTAAGTTAATAGTGCGTGAAGCGGAGCAACATTGATGGCCATCGCTTATTCATCCATTGTTGTTACATGTTTAATGCACTCTTGTACTATAATACACTTTGTTCGTAGCTGGGGACTTGTAAACGATATTTTAATTGATAATAGAAACGCTTTGGATTTAAAATAATTGATGCGTAAAGAACAATTTTTTTAGCTTCATGATTTTCTTACTGATAGGCAGAGGGAACCTGGGGTTAACACAGTTCGTTCCCATGTTGAAAGGCGTAACTCAGCGCCGCGTTTTGTCTTTGTTGTACAGAACAAGATAATTAAAATATTTTTCGATCGAGTGAGAATCATTGCGTTTACAATCAGACGCATAGGGTGTGCTACGAAAGGCCTCTTACGGAAATTAATTTTAACCTAAAGATATAAATAGATGTATAATATTTTCAAAGAATAAATATTCCATATCTCTCGTTTTCCATATTATTTGCTTGCGTATCATGATAGACAAGAAAATAAAAATATAAATAATAATAAATTCAACAAAAAGTAACTAAAGTATTCCTACTTTTTAGAAGTCATTAACAAATCTGATACTTGTCTACATGGATGTATGAATCGTTTTATTTCTTTTCACTCGAGTATATTATATAAGACAAGCGCAGCGTTGAATTCCGCCACTCAACATGTAATATCTTAACAATCGGGCGGTGCGTGGGGAACGGAGTGAGTTCTCACAACTCGCACAAGGTTCCCTGTGCCTACTCTGCGATATGCGGGATACAGCGTGAAGCTATAGGAATACAATCACAATTTATTATAAAAGGCATAATGTATAGCAAGAGCTCAATCGCTTTATAGATCTGTTTCATCTCAAGAGGTCTCTGCAAGCGCATTGTGTCAGATAAACATCGTAAGTGCTTAATTTGTACGCGAGGGGTGCGACTTGCAGCGGACAAAGGGTGCAATCAACTTGTGTAATACGTTATTACATGTTGTACTGTAATAGAGACGATACTGTTCACATGTATGTGTAAGTGCTATTTTAAATGTATTTCTTGTTTATTTATTTTTTGTTATTTATGAGATTTTTTTTCTTTTAATACAGTCTATACTTCACTTCAGTCACTTAAACAAATGTAATTATGGCCCAAGAATATTGTTGAACGTTAACGTCCTACAACATGTAGAGGCAACAAGGTATATCTTCCAAGAAAAGCTTATTATACTATTAATATTTCTGCCATTCAACACGCGGTACCTGGGGAGCGGAGCGGCTTAGCACTAGACTCCCTCTGCCTACCCTGCTACATGCGGGATACAGCGTGAAGCTGAAAAAAACTTGAGTTTCTGGCCGACTTTTCTCAGCAGAACTGTCTTCGGAGCCAGTGGTAATTTTTTTTTGTATTCTATACATTCGTGATTCAGAACTGCTTTCTTAAAAATATTATGAATTTCAATTTAAATAACTTCATGAGAAAAAGTTGAAATATATAGGAAATTAAAGAACTCAGTCTTTCTTCTATCTACCATATTAAATCTATATGTATCATATGAAAAAAATATGAAAATGAACTAAAATAAGTTTCAGTAAGGATTTAGATGTATTTTAGGTTCAGCTCTAAACGTACGTTAGCCAGCACGCGGCAGGCCGTGAGACGACGCACTATGGACAATGGTAGAACAACGGCAGATCATAAGTCGTTTTTACAAAAGTCGTCCCTGACGCACTTAGTATTTTTTTTTTAATAGTATAATAGTGGAACTTTAATATAATGAATTATTTTTTCGTGAATTATATTTAGAATATACATATTTTAATTTAAGAAAATAGTAATATGTAAGAATGTCTATTTCAGGTTTTTCGCTTTGTGACTTTAAACATAATTTCCTTAAAAAAATGTGCAAGTAGGTATAAAGTGTTATATATTTTTGAAAAGCCCATAGTATGTAGATTTTAAAACAATTATTATATCGTGGATATCATGACTATATTTTTATAAAAAATATTAATAATAAATGAAGAGAAAAAAGGTACTTGTTTAAAGTTCATCGAGACTTTTAACAGTTACCGACGTCTCCCGACGCGTTCTATTTGATATTATTTTATAGTCCAGATATTCATAAACAATATTTATTAAAAATTAGCTGCAGAGACCTGCAGACTGAGAAGTTATCACGAAAGCTGCGATACAAGTCAGGGGACACGAAAACTCTATCTATTGTAGTTTCTAATGTTTTACTATTTAATTGATTAGATTGCGGTAAATCTCCATTAAATTATTGTTATTTATTGATAAAAGGACGTTTTATCTTCATTTTGCACAGATTTTGCACAATCATTTATTCACACTACCCTCATTTTTGAAATTATATGAAGAGTGAATTAATTTAATAAAACTATTACAAATTAGTAATAAAATTACTAACAGACGTTTGATTATTAACTGTATTCACTAAATTTCAAAATTACGAATACTTTTAAGTGTTCCAAGCGTGAATTATTACTCCCATACATTGAAGGTTCAGGGTTTACGTTCAATAGGAGAAGAATTAGCACCTCTTTAAATTATTTGAGGTTCCTGGCAAAGATTTTATTGATTGAAGAATTACTTATAGGTCCCGACTGTTCATCCTAATAAACTATTGGGCTTGTTAATTTCTTTCCAGATTTATGCAGTCGGGGTGTTTGTTTTTTAATAAATATATTTTTATTTTTCAAATTTTTGTTAGGATTCATTGTGTTAATGATAGTCATAATATACCTTTTTGAAATCCTCGTGTTGAGCTCTTTAATTTGATACCCATGTTGTGGTATTCGAAATCAAAAATTTTTTTTGCACTAAGTCCAATGGCGTCCCACAGCCGCCATTATTTTTTTTTTAACGTCACCTACCTAAGAATACTTGGGCTGCTAAAGCAAATGTAACGATACCTCAATTATGTAAATCCGTTCAACGGTTCTGGAGATACAAGGTAATAAAGAATATTGCGTACATACATACGTACATACATACATACAAAATATGCGCTAAAAACATAAGCCTTCCTTACCAGTCGGGAATAATAATAAACTAATTTAATAATACATTTTTACTATTATTCCTTTAATTTTTACCATCATTTACTGAAAACTTTTCTTTTCATTATTTTTTTTATATATATATTCTCCAATAAAAGTATAATATCTGAACGTCACCTAACGCACTATTTCATACTTTATGCTTGTGCAAAAATTCAATTGTTTATCTTAACAAATAAAAAAGTTATCGATTTTTGATCTGATACAGACTTCGATTTCCCATAGTGCGACGCCGACGCGGACGCGGCCGGTAATTCGCTTAAACTCGCGCCGAACTAGACTTGCCCATTACACCTAGACCTGCTATACTACAATATATACTCTGGATTATTTTGATATTTGACGTGTTTTAGAACAAAAAGTGGATATAACGTCATGATTGAGACGTCGATGTGATTGTATATATTTAACCTGACTTAGTCGGTACTTGTGCTACTTCGAGCTTCGAATGCTTTTGAATATTACTTATGTATCAAAATAAACACTTAGGGTTTGATTTATCTTTATCTATACAACAGTAATAAATACTCACTACAGTTCCTACTATATCGCGTGAAGTGCCGGGCCAGAATAGCACTTCCCCATTTCTTCCCGTGGGTGTCGTAAAAGGCGACTAAGGGACAAATTAAGAGGGATGGGCAGCAGCATCTCCTCTATTACACAAAAAAAAAAAAAAAACTGCGCTCGTCAACACGCCTGCCCAGCGCGGCGAGTATGGGCATTATCATCCCATGAGTGCCTCTAGTAAAAACAGGCCCCCAGTTCTCGGCAGACCCGCTAGGCCCAACTACGGTAGCGGTTGTGGTATCGGAGGGTCAGGGGGTGCTAAGAATCCCCGAGTTACGGCAGGCTACCTAAAACGATTATATCTGGCAACGTACAATGGACGCTCGATGAGACTGGACGAACACCTTGCTGAGCTAGAAGTAGAGTTAAGTCACATTAAGTGGCATATTCTAGGCTTATCTGAAGTCCGAAGAAAGGGGGAGGACGCGATAACCCTGGAGTCAGGCCACATGCTCTACTTCCGCGAAGGTGAGCAAGCCTCCCAAGGAGGAGTCGGTTTTTTGGTCCACAAATCTCTCATAAGCAATGTTGTAGAAATCAGTAGTGTGTCGAACAGGGTTGCATACCTTGTCCTTAAATTATCTAACAGATACGCCCTGAAAATTGTACAGATATACGCGCCGACTTCGACATACTCTGACGATGAGGTTGAAGCAATGTACGAAGACATCGCTAAAGCCCTCAACAACACCTCGAAGGCTCATTACAGCGTTGTTATGGGAGATTTCAATGCTAAAGTGGGAGTACAAAGAAGTGGCGAATCACACATTGGACCCTTCGGTTTGGGCGATAGGAACCAAAGGGGGCAATTGCTGGCAAACTTCCTCGAGTCCCAGGCGCTCTTTTTAATGAACTCGTTCTTTAAAAAGAAGCCCCAAAGGAGGTGGACCTGGCTAAGTCCCGATTGTGTAACAAAAAACGAGATAGACTTTATTATCGCGAATAAACGGCACATATTTAGTGATGTCTCAGTGATCAATAGGTTTAATACCGGAAGCGATCACCGACTCACACACTAAATATCGATCTAAAAGCTGAAAGAACGCTAATGATAAAGTCTACTCTCCGACCATCGGCGTTTCAAGTTACACATAGTTCCGAAACGTTCCAGACCGAACTCCAAAACCGATTCAACGCACTGGAAACTACTAGCAACATTAACCAAAGAACCGATGATCTGGCCAAAACGCTGCACAATGTCTCAGCCAAATATTTTCCCCCAAAGCGACGAGTCAACGCCACGAAACTCTCAGCTGAGACACTCGAGCTTATGAGAAAACGAAGAGAACTGCCACCACCGTCTTCGGCAGATATGAATGCCTTAAACCTATCCATCAGAAGGCTGACGCGTCGCGATCTCCGTCGCTCAAATACACGCGCTATCAAAAATGCGATCATGCGGAATCGGGGATCGAAAGTTTTCGCTCGCAATTTAGGAAGGCCTCATATCACCAAACTCAAAAAAGAGGATGGTAGAATCGTTACCTCTATGTTTGAGATACTCGATGAAGTTGAGCGTTATTACGAGCAATTGTACTCGTCGAAATCAGGGAAACCCAGCAAACCCACAGCTAGTGACCAGCGCGCTCCTTTAATGCGCCATTACACCGAAGAGCTCCCTGATATTGACCTCGGTGAGATTAGGACGGCTTTGGAACAGCTCAAAAACAACAAAGCTCCGGGCGATGACGGAATTACTACAGAACTCCTTAAAGCAGGTGGCACCCCAGTCCTGAAAGTGCTGACAAGCCTCTTCAATTCCGTTATCCATTATGGTAAAACCCCGGAAACGTGGAGCAAGAGTGACGTGGTACTGTTCTTCAAGAAGGGAGACCGAACTCTCTTGAAGAACTATAGACCGATCTCACTCTTGAGCCACGTATACAAGCTGTTCTCCAGAGTTCTGACGAATCGTCTCGCCAACAGATTTGACGAGTTCCAGCCGCCAGAGCAAGCCGGGTTTCGATCAGGCTACAGCACCGTAGACCACATCCATACTGTTCGGCAGATAGTACAAAAAACTGAGGAATACAATCGACCGCTGTGTATGGCTTTCGTGGACTACGAAAAAGCCTTTGATTCTATCGAAACCTGGGCGGTTCTGGACGCACTGCAACGATGCCATATCGATTGGAGGTACATCGAGGTGCTGCGAAGTTTGTACACGTCTGCTACATTGACTGTCCAAATCCAGAAGAGTAAAACCAAGGCGATCCAACTGCGCAGAGGTGTAAGGCAGGGTGATGTCATATCCCCGAAACTGTTTAACAACGCATTGGAAGATGTCTTCAAAACCCTGGATTGGACCGGCTTTGGAGTCAATGTAAACGGCGAGTACATCACGCACCTCAGATTCGCCGACGATATTGTAATCATAGCAGAGTCGCTGGAACAGCTAGCCGAGATGCTGCAGAGCCTAGATGGATCTTCGCGGCGTGTCGGTCTCGGTATGAACTTGAGCAAGACAAAAGTCATGTTCAACGAGCATGTCATACCGGGACCGATATACGTGGACGGCACTCCTCTTGAAGTTGTTCGGGAGTATATATACCTAGGGCAAACTATCCAGCTTGGTAAAAACAACTTTGAGAAAGAGGCTGATCGAAGAATCCAGCTGGGTTGGGCAGCATTTGGCAAGCTACGTCACATCTTTTCGTCGTCTATTCCGCAATGTCTAAAGACAAAAGTCTTTAACCAGTGCGTTTTGCCAGTAATGACCTACGGTGCCGAAACGTGGACACTAACAGTCGGTCTAGTCCACAAGTTCCAAGTCGCCCAACGTGCTATGGAGCGAGCTATGCTCGGAGTCTCTTTGAAGGATAAAATCAGAAATGAGGTTATCCGGAAAAGAACCGGAGTTACCGACATCGCTCGCAGAATTAGTACGTTGAAATGGCAATGGGCTGGACACATCTGTCGAAGGACCGATGGCCGCTGGAGCAGACGAGTCCTTGAGTGGAGACCGCGGATCGGCAAGCGTAGAGTAGGGCGCCCTCCAGCTCGATGGACCGACGACCTAAAGAAGGTTGCTGGCTTCGACTGGATGCGGAAGGCGGAGGATCGAGAACTTTGGCGAACCCTGGGAGAGGCCTATGTCCAGCAGTGGACCCGAAAAAGGCTGATTTGATTGACAGTTCCTACTGTAATGACTGAGTGACTGACAGACAAAGCGTACGAGTGTACGGAACTGCTGGACTTAGATAGTTGCAATTTAACATACGTTAAGGAATGTAGAAAAGTAATAAGAGATTTTTCAAAATTTCACGGAAACTGGAAGTAAACTAGATTTTTCATTTTATGTGCTAAAGTTCACGCAAACTTATTTGCGGACGACGACTATTTAATAATAAGTTTTTGTTCAACAAGCACAAATCATAAGAAAAATATCAGATTAGCAACACTACAAGTACAATTTACTTGAACTGAAAAACACCAATTTAGATGTAATTAAGACGTTACAAGCGTAATTTCGACAGGCATCAGTCCGGGTGTGAGCGGCGAGCGGCCGGAGCGGGAGGGAGGGAGGGGAGGAGGCAAGGGTTGGTAATTGAAACGTCTAAGAAATTGCTTAACAGCAAAAACAACGAGTAATTAAGCGAAATGTTGTTGTAACAAAAATCAAATACGATGAGTATAGACGAGGCGGAGAGGCGGAGAGGCGGAGAGGGGATGGGTTTGAAAAGTTTCTATACTCAATGTTTAGTGAGAAAGCGATTCGGCGGGAATAAACAAACGTTTAATGTTAAGGGAAACCTGCCACATGTCAATAGTGGAAACTGAGTTTCCGAGATTAGCGAGAACCAACGCACGGACAGACAGAGATAAAGGTCTCCCATGTACAGGCACTGAGCAGTTACGATTTTATTATAAATATAAATAGATATAATTGCCATTTAAAAAATATTATTAAATGGAATACTGAGTTTAACTGATTTAACAGTAGACATATATATACAAGTGAATAGAATAAGTTTTTATCGGTAAATAATTTTAATGTCAAAGCAACAAGCTGTGGTTCCCGCTCTCCGCTCTCCGCTCGACGCCGCTCACACAAAGTGACATATTTTCCCATCAAAAACATTCGTAACCCTTTATTAACTAGCAGATTAGCTACAACCACGTCATTTGACAAACGACCAAACGCAATCCTGCACCCGTCTACACCCTTCGCCCGTTGTAATAAAAACTAAATTGCCATAGACTTTAACATTTTTTTGGCTGTCGTAAGGAAGCAATTAGGAGGCTGCCAGTGTAAGAGGAGCTCTTCAACCACGTCTGGTCCCCCGTGAGCGTGCGGCGGGGGGTGGGACGGAGAGTTCTCTCCTAACTGGTTCTACTTTGACATATGTTCGTCTTGCGTATAGGGGACGGCGTGACATAAGCCCCTTGCTTCATTATAGTCCTTCACCCTTCTAGCCAATTCTATTTGCGAACTTCACATTTCACTTAATAAAGGGCTATATTATTTAGTTCCGCTTTTTGTTAAACGGCTCACAGTTGTAAGATCCGCTTTATTAGTTTACTTTACGAGTGTACTGAACGTCGCGTCGCCCAACTGCTGTTTGATGGTGGCACATTCCCACGTGCCGTCGAATTGTTGTTACCAAATAATTACTTTTAGCAAATTATAACTAAACATGATCTTGAGACCTATATTAAAATGTATTATTCTAAAGGCACTGTTATGAAATCTTACCTGCACTCTGACTTCCGGTAGATTAACTTTCATAGCGAGCTCTTCCCTCGAGTACACATCCGGGTAGTGGCTCTTCTCGAAAGCACGTTCGAGCTCGTGTAGTTGGTACGTCGTGAAGGTGGTTCTGTTGCGGCGGTGCTTCTTCTTGTCGGCGGCGGAGCCCGGCCGCGGCGCCTCGTCCTCGCTGGCCGACTTGTCGTCCACGGGCGCCTGGAAGCCGTCGTTGCTGTTACACGAACCCTCCCCTGCAATCATCATGTTGTATCATTGGAATGTGAATTGTGCGCTCGGACTGTGTGCTGGGAGTGTCTCAGCACTCTGTTCTGTCTGTCTATGCGGCTGTAGGCAGGAGATGTGCGAGGTTAAAAAATAAACGGATCTTTTTAAATATGTAAGCTCAAGTTATATTTAAATTTTTTCTTAAGCGCGTTATCCCGGCTGACCGAAGAAGTTACATTGCGTCTGTATGTGCAGTACTTGCAGATACTTTGACAAGTGTTATTAGTCTCGCACGCTAGCACGCTCAATTCCCCACCCCGCAATTACACTACAATAAATCCAGAGTGTTTGCGCTCACTCAGACAGCTAAGGTGTGCTAAATGCTAATGTCGCTCCACATACCCAGTGCAATTATATTCAAAGTAGTTTGTTCCTCATACAATTTAATTTGTCTATTTTGTATGCAATTAAACTTGTTATGATACCTAATAGGAAGTACGTGAAGGCAGTCGTGGCACAAGGGCACAAGCGTGCGGGTTGTGGGTTCGATTTCCATTCGAGGATATAAATGCCTCTGGAATTCAACAGGAAGTAGGGAACGGAAGTGTCTTAATGGAGACACAGTGTCTTAACACAACGCTCCCAGTTTTGCTGCGCCTATTTTGCTATGTATCCAATACAGCGCGAGAATAAAAAAAGTAGGTACGCAGCATATTAGGTGTACATGTATTTATAGAAAACATAGATAAAATAGTCTGGCAAAGTGAAGTCAAAGTCAGCCAAAACACTATTTTTTATTCATAATTACATTATCATTAATTAAAGAGTAAAGTTGTGAATTTTGTACACGTTTTAATAGGAGGTTATTTTTAATAATAATATTTAAAAAAAATATTAATAGTTCACGCCCAAAGAAGAAGTGAAAAGATGTATGAAAAATAAACATTGTATTGATGCAACGTAGTTACACCTTCTCTCATGAAGGTTACTGTATGTACTAGACTACTATAGTACACAGGAATTATATACAAAAAAGTAGAAGAATATTTAATTTGAAATATCATAAGACATTTGTAAATACTTTTGAATTGTAACGCTAATGTTAGTGTTAGTCACTTGTGTAATGATTATGCGCTTGCAGCGGCGTCGACTGCACGAGCACAGTGCGGGCCGCACGGACGACTGATATGATACTGTGATCAGAATGAGTCAACCACCGGGAACCGGAGGTAAGCTGAACTCATCGGTGAAGGTGTTACTTTAGCCCCCGCTCTTTTGACTTCGATTTGACCTGTGATATTTGAATATTTATTAAGCCAAGCTGCCCCGTCACGTTTCCGTAACCTTACAATATGTACCTACTCGTACCAAGTGCAGCTGTGGTGGACAGTTAACATTCAGAAGGTAAGTGATCGCTTTTACATATAATAATTAACACATAGTAAATATGAGATTTATAATAAAACTAACACTATATTCATCAATGAGGAGATAGTTTCACTAATACATAATACAATAAAGTAAGGAAAATATATATTTTCCTTAAATTTAAGTTATTATTATATAATAATAACATAAATTTTGTATTTATTAACTAAATATCCGACATATTGACACATCTCAGCCGGGTTTTAACATGTATGCATCCCCCATATATTTGACACACAAATAAACTCACATGGGTATGCTTGTATAATAATTGCATTGACGTAGCGGGTAGCGGAGGCGGAGGACGCAAACAGCACTCGCAGTCGGACATCAACTATTGACTCAGCGTGTTTGCATGTCGGGCCACGAGTCCCGCGGACTGCGGGCTGCGGGCTGCGGCGTGCCATTTCATTACAATTTAGTCAGACCGAATAAATGTTGGTTGACGAGCGTACGTATTACTTAATACACAACAGCGTGTTGCCTCTCAAAACTGTAATTACAGTGCACTTGTGTTGGGTTGTTCATTGCAATGGAACCACGAGTTATAGGTTTTTTATGTAAATATCAGTATGTTGTTCAATATGAACATTAGAGTCGCAGAATATAACCTGGCATCTCTCATTTCACAAGTGTCTGATTTTACTCTGTTTATAAATATTATTTTTATATATTTTACTAGTTTTGTTTTTAGAAATTTTTAAAGAATTTTCCTAAATTTTTTTACTTAACACTTTGTTGTCACCGAAGTAAAGAATTGAAAAGAAAAGAATATCATTCCCCGAGTGGATTGTGCAATATTCTTAAAATAAATATAACTTTATAAACCAAGCGATACATAACAAGGTTACCTGCAGCCTCCTAAGATGATATAATCATATGTACCATTTAACGACATAAATCTCGATCATTTTCAAA
The DNA here is from genome assembly GCA_016802625.1 of Heliconius numata. NCBI lineage: Eukaryota > Metazoa > Arthropoda > Insecta > Lepidoptera > Nymphalidae > Heliconius > Heliconius numata. Next base: position 129,764 of record JAEBDU010013219.1, read on the forward strand.
AAGTATATTGAAAAATGAACCTTTAACAAAACAGAGTACAGAAGTTAAACTATTAATAATTTCGGTTCGGGAAAGAGCGATCATTAATCATGGGAGTATCGTTATGTAGGCGCTGCACGCCCGCGCCCGCCCGCTTTGTTTATGTTACTTTACAGTAATAGAACGTTAATCAGTTTCCCGCTGTATCCCGCACACAGCAGGGTAGGTAGAGGGAACCTAGTGTTAAAACACTTTGTTCCCCACTTTCTGCCGAATTATGGAGGCATTGCGTGTTGAGTGGCAGAACTCGAATTGGCTTATTTTATTCAATGCTATTTTAAATTTGTTCACAATAATTTCAATATCACAATAGTAATTGTAAAAAAATATTTTAAGGTTTGGTGACCGTGCCATGAGTATATGTAATTGTAAATATCATTAAAAGTTGAGGCCAGTCGTAGCGCAGGTTCACAAACAAGCGTGTGAATAAAAAATGTATGTACGAGTAAGTAACTGGTAGGAAGAATAAAGATATTAAATTTAATTTCAAATGAGGTATTACAGAATAAACAATAGTCGGTCTATTTACATTAACGCATAATTAGTCACGGCTCAGAGCTACGCAGCTTGGTGTCGTCCACATTCAACTTCTCTACAGTTCGGTTCAATAAATCTGCTAGTTAAGAGTTTAGAAGTGCTTTTTTATTTTTTATATAATTTTAAGAAATTAATTCTCTCGCAAATTATTGATTTCATAAATAAATGGAGGCCAGTTGTGGCACAAACACACATTGTAAGCGCAATAGGTTATAGGTTCGATTCTCACTCGAAGAAAAGAAATTTTTATTTGCTCTGGTAACGAAGGAAGGCGCGTCATTGAGTTCCGCCACTCATCACGCAATACCTCCCAGAATTCGGCGGAAAGTGGGGACAGAAGTTTCTGAATGAAGAGAGGTCCTATTAGGTTCAGGTAACCTAAACAAAATTCTCGCGGTATCAATTGTCAAGAAATTTTAGAAATAATTTTATAAGATTCTTTGAGGATTACTTTGTAAGAAGCATATTTACATGTGTGGTCATTGCAAATACGTTATTAGTAAATGATATACGTTAATACGTTACTAGCAACAGTTATTCCGTAAGAGCATAGAAATAGTACGGCGGGCTTTGCTTTCCTTCATTTTTTTTCTATTTCCTCTATATCATGAGAGGGGAGAGAGAATCAGTAACATATATTAAACGGAAGTTACAATTATCTAATAATGTATATACCAAGGTAAATTAGCTGTATAATAATAAATGTACCACGAAGTCCTCCCTCGAGCGTCGTGCTCGTGTGGGCGCCACGCAACGACCGGTTAAAGTCGTGCCAATAAAAAGAAATTAGATAACGAACCCATTTTGTAAAATCATTAATGCCGAAGAGCTTTAATACGAGCAACACGGCAAATCTGACACGTGATTAGGGTTGCCACAGAAAAAAAGCACCCATTATGCCTCCGGTACCGCGAGTGTTGCCAGATTAACGATAATTATTACAAAAAGGAGACGAGAGATCGTATCACGATAAGTGTAAAACATCTTAATGCGTTGCCCATAATGTTTTTATTTGTTTTCTACCGCGTAATCTCGAGTTGTCTCAGTCCATCTCGCTCTGTCTCAAGGCGCTGGCTGGCCAACAGTTCAGGGAAACGTGTTTTGACGTTTGATCGCTCAATCCGTTTGTCAAGTGTGTCTGTGATTTTATAATCTGTGTTAAAAGTGACAGTCGATGTCAATTTCTTTTTATTGAATTAAAATGTTTATTTAATCCTGTTTCGGTAGATAATTCGATCAGACTGTTAAATTGTATTAATGTTGTTTCGTTGATAACAACTAAATTGAGTAGGTACATTGGGTAATGTATGCCGACTTAGTTAGATACACATTCGTTAACAACATGTTTTGGTTTTAGATTATACAATAAAGCCAACCTAATAATGACTCCACTAATGCAAATATAAATTCAAATGAGAACACAATTTCACGTCGATATTTAACGATGCATCAAAACGTTTACATGTAACGACTAATTGATTGTATAATACTTCATTTTAGTTCCATATTATAGTGTCATTTGTTTGATTTAAATATCGATAAATATCACTTTACTCAAATACAATTATTAAATCATTTAGTTATTATTCAATCTTTATTTTATTAAAATATCATTCTATTTAAATTAATGCCTTGAGGTTAAAATTTACATTTGTAAGTGTGAATTTTTGGCAGCTTTAAATGAATATCATAAAGACATGTACATGTACCTACGTATTTCTAAATAAAATTAAAGTTTATGATTTTGGTTAAAATAGAGCAAATAGAAGAATATTATTGTTTGTTCATTTGGCCCTTACGAGCATGTTTGAATGTATATATATATAGTGTTAGTCTTAGAGGAAGCCGGGAAGGTAGATTCTGATGAGAATGATGCTTCTGCTTTTTAAAATATGGTGTTATAATAAATACATGTCACGTATTAACATAAAATGATATAATTACAAATGTAAATAGTATAAGCTGTACTTGTTATTTTAAAGTAAATTGTATTTACATTAGAATTAAAAGCTGACGCGCAGTTAATGAAGGTGAGCTCGCGGAACTCGTGGTTAAAAGTGATAACAAATCCTCTATTCTACTTCTCCCCATCTGCGTGTATAATCTATAGCTTCATGAGCACTAGACGTTTGAAGTACAATGGATTCGCGTTATTAGAGGTGTTCGGTAAACGTCCACCGCTTCGTCCTGATCTTAATTGATGTAGGTTCCTGTTCCTAGATCTCAGTCTAGGTTGAGATAAAAAACCCGTTTAGTTCATATGAATAGACATGAAGTGCAAAATGTTACAGATGTTTGACATTTTAAAATCTTATAAATTCCAAATTATATGTCGGGTATTTATTACTGGTTGTTATAAAGTAATATGTTTTCAATATACATTCCGTTATCCACTTTCGCTTGACTTTAAGAAACAGCAAGTTCACTGGCGTAACCCAACGCCGCATTTTATATTACCAGATAAGATAAATGACTTAAATTTAGCCAAGTGGGTGGATCGAACCCGAACCCCGTGACACGATGCAGTCAAGTATTATAAGTAACCTCAGTAACTACAATACAGCGACACAGACTATAAACAATAACGGCGTTTCCGTTCCGTCACATCCATCACTTCCTACGTCCGATGGAACAACCGAAAGCTTAATTAGTAGTCGATTTGCGGTGCACAATCGATTCTCGCGCTATTTCACTGCGATTCGATTATGATGGCGACCGCTGCTCATCTCGTCGGTAATGGGGGCACAAACTACCCCCTACAGCCCCCCCGGCGGCCCGCGCGGCCTGCGCCCGACTATATAGTCCGAGCCGGGGCTGTATACCCTCGTACGTGGCTACAGTACGACATGAGTACTGAAAGCTTTCAAAAGCCCGTTGTGTGGAGTTGAAATACCTTATACAAAATATGTTTTCAATTATATTGTTCAATGTAATTATGTTATTCGCAGCTTCAGCAGAGGAAATAAATAGCAATTATTTATGGCACAAGATGTTAAAGCATCTCAGCCCGCATATTAAACAATGTATTGTTGAATTAAACATACGGTTTTATTTTTTAATTCAACAAAACACTGTATTGATACTCTAGCTAAACAGTGTAGGTACTTACACTTATTTGCATGCCTAGTTATAAACTAAAAATGACTTTCTATAAAAACAAATAACTTAATTCATAACTAATATTGTAGGTATATTTAAGATAACATTTTAAATCGAATATATTATCTTCTTTATATGATGCCTGGTATCTTTTGAAACATCTGTTTTTATCTTTGGCGTATCTGCGTGTTAGATACGCGTACATGTTGCTAATACCACTAACATACGTTAAATACTTTTACTGAACTAATCCAGAATGTGTCTTGAACGTACTAAGTAGATGCTCGTGTCGAGATAGAGTACTTACTGAGACGACGTATCGCTCATTTTTTAAAAACATTTAAATATTATGTCAATGCATGCTAGAAGACTATTTAAAAACATTAGACGCGATTTCTGTAAGAAGTAAAAAAAAAGCATTATTAAAATGTAATTGTTGCACCTAATAAGTGATATTTGCTGGCAGAATATTTTACTATAAAAATTATGTCATATATGTCGACGTCCTGCAAGTACAACCACAAAAATATTTTTTCAATTGAGACCAGGAGTTGCTGAGAGCGCGTTCAACCAGGCGAACTTTTCAGATTTTTAATATAAGTGCGGATAGAGAAACAGATTGCTCACTCAGTTATTACTAAGCGCACTCTACAAATACTCAGAATCAAAAAAATAAAATAAAGTGAATTGAAATCAAGTTAAAAGCATTCACTAATCAAGTGGTATGCTATAAACATAAAAAATAAATACACACAATAAAAGTTTATAAGCCTTCACCCGGACGTGAAGGTCGCGTCGCGTCGCGTCGTACTGTGAAATTAATAATTAACCGTATTGCATATCGCCTCTGACATCTACAATTACTTTGTACTCACTACATTTCTTATAATTACTCCAAATAAAAAAGGAGTTTGTTTTTGTTTGTGTCACTTAGTTACGTTTTAGGGAAAAAGACGAACCCACAACCGCAATAGTTGTTTTTTTGTGGGTGGGTTTTCTCACTGCGCCATCATGTATAATAAAATCATATAACATGTATTTATTAACCTTAAAATTTAATTTAATCTAAATATATGAGTATTTAGTAGTACGAGAGGCGGAGGTGGGGGGTGGGGGGTGAGCGCCGACGACATGCCAAGTATGTAGAGTTGCGTGTCGCCGCGACGAGCTCCAGTTGTTAATTATGACGACGATTTAGCCGAATTTGTATTAATTAGCGCCCTTTCATAGCTTACATTGTTTCTATGAAATTATAACGCATTTTAATAATGAGCCGACAGCGCCCTGGCGTGCCGCCACCGATAACCGGGACTATACAATACTGGTGTGTCATACGTGGAATACTTGACATCGTTCAATTACATTTAATCTTTTTCTGTATATTTTTATGTTTTTTTTAAATGTGAGCTTGTTTACTGAAGATCAAGACTCTACTACTAATAAGTTTTAACTAATAACAGTTTTAGTACGTGGTGTATGACTTTATAATGTTGTGTGTTTTTTCAGTCTCATATTTTTTCCCACATAGGAGTGTAGGTGGAGGGAACCTAGTATCAACACACTCCGTTCATTGCATTCTGCATAGATCCAGGATGTTACGTCCAATTAATATTACATAGAGCACACGAAATCGCAAAGTAAAATTAAATCTTCGATTCGCAAAGATTGCTGTCTTTATTATAACTAGGTATATCTAATAATTAATTGATATGTTACTGCTCTGTTTTTATTTCCACGCTCTGGTAACAGGACAAAGCATGGCGTTGAGTTACCTCGCTCAACACGCAATGTTTAAAAAATTGGGCGGAAATTGGACAACAGAGTGTCTCACCACTAGGTTCCCTCTGCCTAGCTTGCTATATGCGGGGTATAGCGTGAATCTATTATAATCATATAACTACTTATTTTTACTTTAAATATACAATTAATAATAAGTAGCAAAATTAAAAATGCAATTTTACATAGCGGATATCGCTGTCAGAGTAGAGGAGCTGGCTTCCACTATGGCTGGCTATGTCTCCCTGACGGACGACGGGCCGCATTAGTAAATAGTATAAACATTATAACAACTATTTTACTAACATTATAACCAACTACGCAGTTGGGCGTGTTTGAGAATAATGGTTAGCTATAAAGTCAATGGAGACTTTTATTATGCTGTAAGCTTGTCTTAATGAGAACAGAGCCCAGCCCAGTTCCTGCAATGTGCAGGATATAGCGTGAACCTAAAAGAACAAAAAAATATGTGATATATGCATAAAGGCCCAAACTCATAAAATCTATAATTACTAATTCCAAATGTGCCAAGTCCCAAGTAATAGAAACAACGGCTCATACATATACAAATGTAATGCAACAATGTACTCGTATGTATAATGTATGTAATGTTCTAGTTACGCCGATAATCGTAATTCGGAAGTGTTGAAGTGTAAAAGTGTATAAAAAAGTAAACCACTTCTGGATTTATTTATTTTTTTTAAAGTGGATTTGTAGTAAATATTGACTACAAGTAGAAAACATAGAAACAAAAAAAGTTTACAATCGTGAGATAATTTCACATTTAACATTTTGCAACCTTAAATAACGTTTAGGTATGTTACTTAGAGAGAAGATAACCAAACGAGCGCCACATGTTATATATCATGTCGTGTGGCGGAACTCAACGCCGCACTTTGAATACCGTAATATAAATATTTTTTAAAAATAAACAAACGTAATTTTTTTTAAATCTTAAGTTTTTAACCCTTTACAAATTTCTTGTATAACAAAATATTGTTCAGTTTGTTAGTAACTGAAGAACTCATTATAATATAACTTAAGTAACATTTTTTATTTCAATATTTGGAAGGTTATTACAACCAATATATAGATAAAACTGAATATGTTCTCGAATTCCCTTACTACGTAATTTCTACATATATAAACTACTTATCCTATATCTTATAAAACCAAGTCGCTTTTCGTGTCTGTCTGTTGTTTCTAACTCTTCTTCTTCTAAACCACCCAACGGATTTTTATGCGGTTTTCACCATTAGGTCGAGTATTTTTCGTAGAAGGTTTATATATAGTTTATTATTTGTACATTCTTATGTAAATTAACATAAATACGATAAATGTGTATAAAGTCCTACCCGTTGAGACACTTTCGCGCATGCGCTGCTTTAATGGTAAGTACTATATGAAAATAATGTACTGGAGTTTTGTTCCTCTTAATAAGATCTACAAAAAAGTCTGCGACGGCATATTCGTATCTTTTAAGAATAACGTGTAGTGATCATTTTTCTGTCTTAAAATAATAATTTCAATATATTTTTTATTGTGAGTCATATTTTTCCATAATGGTATTAATCCTTATCCTTTAAAATACTTTATTAATTTTCTACGTTAAACGAAGATAAAATTTGCTCTTTTACACTATTTCGAAATTGCGAATAGTTTTAGAGAAAAACGCATTTAATTGTTGTCACATCACGCCGTTCACACATCAACTGTATCGAGTCAAATTTCACTTATCCCTTACTCTCAGCATATAAATAAGTATATTAGTTACGTTGGCCATTTAATGTAGATCAAAACTGTCTTTTACTGTTTTTCATTTTAATAAGTACTTTAGAAGTTGTTACAATATCAAAAAATCCTTGCTGCGAAACGATTGAATTACAAAACGTTGAATGTATTATTTAAGCGCGATATATTTGGTTTCATATTTTTTGTAGTAGTTATTAGTAGGTAGGTTTTTGTTTATAATTTCTTCCGTTTAAAAATAGTCATTTAAATATATTTTAATAAGTACTTGAAACGATTAGTAGCACAGATTTAAAATTACGGTACCTACTAAAAAATCCTTGCTGTGTAAAACAATTGGAAAATTCTTATTGAAACGACGAAAATGCGGGTTGCATTAGGGTTTAATTAATTTTAACATTATCTTAATTGCTTTGCAAACATACATTATATGAATAATCCAGTAGTAAAAGCGGGCGAAGCCGCAAGAGGGTCGCTAGTCTAAAATAAACCTCTTTGATCTCTATTATTGGTGGAAAAGGTAAAGGTTCTAAACAAACATTCAGCAAAACAAACACAAATAAACATTTAACAGAGATTATCTTGTGGGAAATTGATATTCTAGATAAAGTGACCAGAAAGGCGGTAAATATAATATGTAATAGATATCGAACCTACTTCTACCATATTAATTACTACCAGTACTTTAAGATCAACTTTATTGTACATACATACGTACGTATATTATTGTACAGTATTTATATTCGCGAAGGTATTTTAAAAGGTCCGCACGCGACACGCCCACCGCTATTATTAAATTTGCCGGCGCCGTAGCTCGTAGGTACTCCGCGGCCGACGCTTCCAATATCTAACTACGTACGAACGAGCTACATCGAAACGTTCATTATATTATTTTATTTTCGAATATACAATCAAATTTAATATATTCTAAGGAAGCGTGTTATTATTTAACATAAATACGTTTATAACATACGAATTGCTTCTATATGAAATATAGCTTCAAATTATTTAAAATATGTTAAAATCCTAAACATCAAAGATTTTCATACGATTTAAATTGTAGTTTTATTTTACGTGGAAAAAAGACGCAGTCAAAGAGCAGAGAGTCTAAATGAAGATTATTCTAAATTGGCAGCTCTCGACACTCGACTCGGGACATTTGTTACTGGGTTCATATTTACGAATCTGCGTATCGGTACACACATTGAATATTAATCAAAAAGTATGTTTGGACAATTTTCACATTTTATAAAATATATAATTACTTCAATAAACAAATAAATATGAATAATATTGATCTTCAATTCAAAGGCATTCATTATATTGCAATGAGGCTCGTTTAAGTACTTCACATTTCCCGCAAGCGAGTGCGGGGTCGGGCAGTGTTACAGTGTTACAGCGTGCTCTGTGCGGCAACACTTATTAATAATACAATTAGCACGTAACTGCAGCTCTCTTGGATTGACAGCTTACTTAATACTTACGTGCAAAAGGTAATAACTAGTCTGTCTGTCTACTCCTACCGCGTTACGTATTTGCATTTCCTAATAAACTACCGTCGTCGCGCGACTCGGTCTATAGCTATAATTTGTCTTAAAATCCGGAGTATCTTTTATTATAGTTTAGTGTTGAATTGAATAATGCCTCATCCTTACCTAAGAGCCGTCCGACGGCACTTCGGGGCGTGAGGCTCAGGTACTCAAGCAGAGCGTATGAAACTAACGCCGAATCAAATATATCTTGATAAAATATAATCGTTAAGAATTTATTTATTGTCTAAAATATAATTTATTTTGTTCATATTTAGTACTATGAACATAAGCTTGTAATGGTTTTTTTTCTACGATATACCTAAAAATGTTCACATTTCCTATATTTTTATTGTAAGATTTCACAGCGTACCAAATTTCACAATTGTAGTTCCCTAGGAAGTATCCTATAGATTATGATCACGCGGCGAATTTTATATAAAATGCAGCAAAATCGTTGCATAAATTCTCGTATCTTTTGATTGCGTTGACTTAGAACGCTTGATTTTTTTTGTGCTCCAAGAGACTAAAGATTTGCATTTTTGATATTAAGTGATCCTATAAAGATCCTGTTTTATTGCCGCTTGAGGTACGGAACTCTAAGAAGTGTGCGATACATTATATTGTAGGAAAAAATAATATTTACAAATGATAAATGTTATTTCAGCAACATGGTATGTGCCTATGTGTAACCTACCCACTACCCTATATGGCGAATAGAGTTTACAGAATGGTCAGAATATTTAATAATTTTAAGTTCCCTCAATAAACAAACAATACAAAGGACATATCGATTACAAAGCGACAAATCATTGATTTAAATTGATTTTTTTGTCCTTATTTTTCTCACAAATAAATATTCGTATGAAATGGACATAAATATACCTAATAATTACAACGACTTCTTTTCGCTCCAAAGGCGATAGAGATGACTCCTTAACCATAAGACCGCCTTTTGTGCATTTGTATTTATATTTATAAATATTGGAATAAATTGTTTTCCAATATAATTAGGTGTAAAATAAAGTAATTATAATAATAATAAATATAATTTTTACATTATGTACATTAACTTAATAAAAAATTATAATCCATCATACAAAATGGTCCTACTGTACTCACCCGCACTCTCGACGGCTCCAGGCGACACGGGCACAGCATCACACTCTCTCTCTCGATCTTCTCTTCTTGCCTCAAACTCACTCTGCACTCTCTGCCTACCCCCGTTCAGCCCCAGTATGGCATCTATCGTGTGCCGTGGTCCTTGGTTCACGTTAGCCACTTGCGTCAGACCCAGCCTCGACTTGACAGCGTCGAAACTCTGGTTAAGATGCATCTGCTGAGCGTGGAAGAACATTCCCATTCGATTCAAAGTTTCCAAGTTTTGCTGATGCTGCGACATAGAGATGCTCTGGTCGGTTACGTTTATTGAAGATGTAGAGTTCGGGCTGCTCATGTGCGAGCGCGGGCTGTTAGTTTCCGAGCGGTCCGGCGTTTGGGAGCCGTAAAATCGGTCCTCCGATACATCCATCTTGCTCATGCGGGCGAGCGCGACTGCCTCAACAGCCTGAGCGCGGTCGGGGCTGCGCTGGGGGCGGGGCCAGCGGGGTCGCGAGGGGCGCGCGGGGAGGTCGCGGGGGTGGGGGTGAAATTGCCCATTGAAAGTGCGAATTTTCGGGTCGCGAAGTGATTTTGTTTGGCGCGAGGCGCTATTAGCATTCACCCCTCGGGAGCTCCTAGCGCCGTTAGCGCCGTTACTGTCGAGGCGTTCAATAGTATTTTTCACATCTGATTGGGCCGATTGTGTCGACTGTTAGCTGATCGTATTCTTAGAACCGTCTGACTTGTTACCCTTACTGTTTACTTCATCACTAAATCTAATAAAGACTTTTCTTACGCGACGCTTTGATAGTTACAGTTTCTATATATTTTATATATTTCAGTTATTTAGTTTATCATTTGTAAATTTTAACATAGTTTTCTTTAACTATTGAGACTGAAATGTACGTTAAATAGACAACTAACGCGTAGTCACAGTTCGTACTCTACCTTTTAAACAACAAGCAACAACAAAATTGAAATCGAGAAACGAAAAGGTAAACTCAAAAGGTGATTGATGTAATTGAATTCAAATTAATCAGAGAGGCAATTACTCGTTCAATTGGTAGATGGTGGCCGGTGGAGCGGGCCGGGGCAGACCGGGGCAGGCCGGGGTAGGCCGGGGCAAGTCGGGGCAAACAGACGGACGTCTGTCTGTTAACACACAAATTTAACCAAATCGGTAAACCGGTAACCCAACAATAACAGCTTTTACGACTGACCGCATCAATATATCTTTTGGAGATTCGATTCATCCGATGTAGAGTCGACTCTATCTTTACGTAATACAGTCTACATTATGAGGACATTATTGCTGTGCTTGAGATCTTTGGAAGCTGCATCTGTAGCGCCAGCGTTGCAGCCGTCTCGTTTTTGCAGGCGCGTCTTGCTCTCTCATCTCACGCGGTCGCTAGGGGCGTGGCCTCGTGACGTCACCGCGCTCCACCAATCACCGGCCAGTATTTTTTTCTTGGCGGGTCTTTTGTGGCGGTTCTTTTGTTCGTCGCGTCAGAGGGTTAACTTGGAGAATAACGAGTAGCTTAGACAAAACTACATTAGCTTTTGACCGGGTTTTTTAAAGTTAGCGCTATTAGCACCTTGTTATCTGACGGTCTCGCTGCCCCTTGAATACGCTCTGATCACATTATTTTACATTTATTTTTCTATGATTATTTTGTATGAGATTTTTTCACTTTGTTAATATAAAATAAAATATGGTAAAGTTGAATATTTATTATAAACAATGTTTGAACTTAACAATTTTTTTTAAAGTTATCTATTTTTATATTATTAGTTTATGTATCATAAAATTAAAAAAATCGGAAAGGTACAAAAATTAATTTCTCATATAAATAAATTAAATAATGGTTATGTCGGGGGCAACATAACCATTACTTAACTTATCTAAAATGTTACAGCTTTCAATATAATATAAATATCTTAAAACAACAGACAATAAAGAAAATCCCGTAAAACCGAACAAATATTTAATAACGCTCGGTCCCGAATAATTTAAGGTTAATTTCGCACTCTGTCTGGAAATATTAACGTAACGTTAAACAAAGTGCTTAATAAAGTGTATATTTTAAAAGTAATTACTCGAGCGCGGCTCGTTAAATATTCAATTGCAATCGCGTAATGCAACGATGTGCCGTGATTGTTTAATGGCGACGGGAAACCAACAGATTTACATTTATTTATTAAATCAAAATCAACTTTAAAAAATAAATCAGCTTCACGCTGTATCCCACACATAGCAGAGTAAGCAGAGGGAACCTAGTGTTCTCAGTCACTAGTGTCCCCACTTTCCATCGAATTCTGGAGACATTGCGTGTTGAGTGGCGAAGAGCGAATAAAATAAAAATATTAAATATTCATTTCCCTCGAGTGGGAATCGAACCTACCCATTTAGCTTTTATAGGGCTGATCGGCGTGGAGATCCTGAGGGAGGCCTATGTCCAACAGTCGGCGTCGAAAGACTGACATGATGATATGTATTTAGGATATTCCCGTTCTGGAAACTGTAAGCCGCTAGTGCTGGTGGAGGAGCTGACGAGCAGCCGACCTTAAAGCCCCAGTAATACAGAGGCCTACAATATACCACTGAATACATTCCGCGTTCATTACTCAGATTGAACATAAGTAATTGAGTACCGAAGTACTCACGTGAACACCACATGTGAGCACATTCAAGTTTCCAATGAAAACCCTCATATTTTTCATTACAGTAATTGTTTTAGAGTGAAAGAGATTGTTACTGCGATACATCCAATAATTATTGACTTCGTGCACGGTAAAATTGAATTTGTAATAGAAAATTAAAAAAATAATATATGATATTTTTATGAACAATAAACATAATTACAATATTTTTCAGCTTCACCTTGTATCTCGTAATAGCAGGGTGGGCAGGGGGAACCTATTGGAAGTAAGAAACCGGGTTCCCCACATTCCGCCTAATCTTTGAGACAGTGTCTTTCAAGTGGAACTTAAAGACAGTGTCGCTACTGTGGAGTACTTCGTGCGCCACTACTTACTTAATGAGGTCCTCGCCGCACCATCATCAGCTCTAATCAAATATCCTGCAGTCTGCACTAGTGCTGAGCGCGTTGTTGTCATAGCGCACTCTGGTTGTCGACGTAGATTGCGTGTAGTTTTATTGTTCTAAAATATTAAATTATAGTCTAATTTGTATATTTGGCTAATAAATGTTATAAAATAAATAAAGACACAGAAAACGGTATGATATGTTTGTGTTCACTTCAGAACATCCTCTGCACATTGCGGTGCAAGCAATGTCAAGTACATATCTTTATTAGTATTCGTGTGCGGGAACACATAGCAGAAGGCTGAAGGAACCTGAAAATCTAGTGTAAAGACACTCCGTTCCCGTTAAGACATTTCCGTTCCCCTTTTTCCGCAGAGTTTGGCAGGTATTGCTTGTTGGCTGGCGGAACTCAGGCGAGAAAATGACTATATTAAACATTTCATTTAAATAAGCCTAATCTATATAATCTTAGTTTAAGAAATATAATCATCATAATACCTAAATAAACGTATACATATTTCGCCTCCGCCGCAGACCCCCCCCCGCACTCTACATTACCCTTTAAGTTAAAATAATGAGTCGCTAATAGAGAATTGAACGTTAAATTAAACGAGTTTGCGTCACAGATTGATTCGGTTTAATGGGAGGGGACTAATCTACGACCACCATATAACAGTTTGCTTAATAGTGCCGCGTGTGCATTTATCGATAAACTTATGCTAATATTAAAAAAAAATACATTCGCATTATTTTTAAGATTTTGAAATTATTTCATTCTACACTCAGGAAGTTCTATTCGCGTATTTAGAACTACAAAGGGTTCCAATCCCATTTATTTTTTTATATATTCTCAAAAAAAAGTATATTCTTATTTCTTACTAATTAAGTATTATGATTGGTAGTTATGCTGAAAAGAGCCGGCGGCAAATTTAGATTCTTTTAGTAACAATATTAGTTACAACATTTTAATATTGAGTTGTAAGCTGTAAATAGTTCAGCTTCACAATTAAATTTGTGAAATGATTCTCTCTGTCTGTCTGCACTGCTGAAGCTAAGAAGAAAGTTCTGCGCGTTTGTATTTCCTAAGTTAGGTTTTTTATTAAACCCTAAATATAAACAGTTATTACAGCAATCTAACTACTGTGTTCAACTTATATTAAAACATTATTACCACTTAATTTTAGAAAAAAATTGTACACATTTAATATAATTTGTTTTTTTTCTGTAAGTCAATGCAATATGAATGATATGTAATTGTTTAAACGATTTAGTTATTTTATATTAATATTTAAATATATTAACCTGGACTTACAATATTATCGACAATAATTAAAACACTATCGATATCCGACCATCCCTACCTACCTGTCAGTTGACAGCGCTGTAATTGTTGAATGAGGCAGCATTAAAGCGCCAATTAACCGACATTGATTGGTTTCCCCCCTCCACCCCTCCCCGTGCCCACTTGTACTCCCCTCCCCCCGCACCATTCTCCTCCCGCACCTCCTCCCGGTCCCGTGTGGTCGCCTAATCCCGGGATAGACCGAAAAGTTTACACCTCACTACAAATTACCGAGTGTTTGGAATACTGCTTAATACTATTAAGCAGGTTCTTCTACGAAATTTCTTACGCTAAGCTTTTTACGCTAAGCCTGTCGAGTTATTTTATTGTTTAGATTCTTTCTCAGTAGGTACCTAATAAAATTACGAGAGTGAACAATTAATAATATGTTTATATAGTTATTGTTGTGAAATGTTACTTTAACTTTTAATTAAGTAAAGAAAAAATATATATAAATAGACAGCTTCGTCAATATAAAAAGAAATTATATTAAAAAGTAACTGTACATCTATATATATAAAATCGAAAGGTCACTCACTCATCACGAAATCTCAGAAACTACAAGTGCTAGGAATCTCAAATTTTGCATAAGAGTTACTTATAGGACGTAGGTGCTCGCTAAGACGGGAATTTGCAATATTCGACTTCTAAGGGGTTGTTTTTGGGGTCGAAAGTTTGTATGAAACTTCGTTACAACAAATGCTAAGAGTCTCAAATTTTGCATAGACGTCACTAGGACGTAGCCATGGAGACAGAAATTAATAATAATATAGTTCACGCGGGTGTAACCGCGAGCGGGCCGCTAGTAATTTATAATATTAATTAATATTTATTTTTGCAGTTTCACGCTTTATCCCGCATGGCGGGCAGGAACGGTAGAGAGCACCTAGTGCCAAGGCACTCCACTCTCCACGTTCCCCCTGAAATCAATTGCATGTGGAGTGGTGGAACTTAACGCTGTACCTTGTCTTATATACATATATTTAAGACAAGGTATATAAATATATATATCTCTTGTATATAAATATATGTATTTACATAGTAATTATAAGTATGTTTATTAATGACACTAATAAAGTAAATAAGATAAGCTGTGGACGTTTATATAACAAGTTAGAACAGCGGTGGAATATAAAAGGGTTAAATAAGCGGTTGACAGAGAGACAAACCGAAGTTAATTAATAGCGCGGACCGGCCATTACTGCAGCACTCCGCGGGCGACCCTGCCGCTACCAGGATAAACTAACGTTTATGTGTATTAAACTTAACAACTTTATTATTGTATACTTGCATTAATCATTTTACATTAATTTAAATACAATTTGCGGTATATATAAGTATATAAGCCTTAGACTTATTATTATATTTAAAACCAGATAGCTATGAACAAGGTTTTGACTTTATTTGCTTAATAAATAATTTAAGAGAAAATAGAAAATCAAACACAAATCACACAATAAGAACATCCTCACGTGATGGTCACCCTACTCCACCTGTGGTTGTCAGCCTTTGATCGTAGAATTATCCTTTCCACGTGAAGGTTCAAATGTAGCCCCCCCCCCCCCCCCCCCCCCCCCCCCCCCCCTCCTCCCCCCCCCCCCAGCCACCCCCCCCCCCATTGTATCCCCCCTCGCCGGTCCCCCACCCCCGCCCCCGCCGTGATTGTTGCGGGCCCATTAAACGATGATTACCGCCTCAAAGAGTTTGAGTAATTGCTCGGAAAAATATTATCATGAAGCTTATAATGAGGGTTAAATGTGAAGGGAAATTGAAAAACTAGACGTCTCTGAGGGAGGAGGTAATGGGAAAATAATAAATAATACTGGATTAGTGTTAGACGTTCAGTTCATATACTATAGTGACGCAGCGGCACGGTGTCTGACTGTAAGCGCGACGGTTGTGAGTTCGATTCCCACTCACGGAGGAATTATTTTGCAGTTTCGCTGTAGTAACAAACCAGTGAGGCATTGAGCTCTGCCACTCACTAAGCAATATCTAGGAAATTGGGCAGAAATTGGAGAACGGAGGGTCTCAACACTAGGATCCCTCCATTCACCGTGCTATGTGCCGATTACAGCGAGAAGCTACAATATTCATTAACAATAAATTGTGACATGTAGGAGAAACTACAGATCACAAACACTTTCCATTAAATTTTTCGAGGCATTGCGTGTTGAGCGTCGGAACCTGGCGCCGCGCCGGGCTGTTGTCTTGGTGCCAGAGCGAAGACAGAACCCACAACCGTCGCGTTACAGGCACAGCCTTGTACCTGTCGATACTAAAACATATTATAGAATAAGCGACGTGATTTAAGAAATGTCAGAGCCAGCGTCCAGGGAACATTCATATCGAAAGTATATTTATAACGAATGTTACTGATGTAACACTATTATTTACATAAATAATCTTATTTCGATCCAGGAAAATACTTGAAAAAATATTTTATATAATTTAATATTTATACTGAAACGAAAAGTATTTATGTAATTGTTATACATGACTAATCTCCCTTTATATCATGAAGCTTATTGTCTGTTTGCTTGAACGCGGTTATCTCAGAAACTACTGATTCAATTTGTTTTATTTTTGTATTAGATAGTGTATTTATGGAGGAAGCCCCTAAGGTCTATTTATATCATTTATAACTAAAAAATATATTCATTAAATATTTTTAGATAATTTTTTTAGTTTGGTGAAAAAGTCTTAAAAATGTTTTCGCTTTTTTCGACAATATTACGTTTGATGAACATAAAAAGATAAAGTACTTCATATGTATTTAAAAAAAAATCATCTTTATTACAACAAAATTTGATTTTTTTGTTAAATACGTTATTTATAAAATAACGTATTTAACGTAAACGCTTCACAATTAAATTTAAGCAAATCCTAAACCTACCATATCCCAATGTGAGTACAAAATGGTCACTTCTGACATACTCCAGCAAGTACCTGCATATAATAAATAAGGAACAAGAGGTGAATCAGGGCGGCGGAGCACGCGCAATCGAGTTACCGCACAGTCGCCGAGTGTAGAGTGTAGAGGTGCTGCATTACTTACATTAGACCGATGAACATTATTAACTTTGTCCAGGGGTCCTCCAGAAGTGTCCTGGCGCAGGGCCACAAGTGTGCCTCTGTAAACGCAGCAGGTTGTAGGCTCGATTCCCACTCGAAATGTTCATATGCTCGCTCTATAAAAAAGAAGAAGAGCGGCATTGAGTTCCACCACTCAACACTCAATGTCACCAAAATTCGGCGGAAGGTGGGGAATGGAAGTGTCTTAACAGGAATAAAGTATTTTAATATTAGGTTCCCCGGTTCCGTCTGCCTACCTTGTTATGATCGGGATAAAGTGTGAAGCTAAAAAGTTTGTTAGGATGAACACGCTTATCTCAGTAACTACTGGTTCGAATTTAAAAATTCTTTTTGCGTTGGAGAGACCGAGAAAGAGGTTGAGGAATGCTATAAGCTATACGTATGTTACATGCAACTGTTACATAAAACGGTAACTTAATTCTATCTGCCCATGCCCCCGAATTGCAGGTGAGGCAAACACACTACTTTTTAACCGACTTCTGTAAGAAAAGGAGGTTATCAATTCGACTGTATTTTTTTTTTTTTTTAATAATTCAAACTCAATTTTTTCATCAGACAAGCTTAATAGGACCACAAAGGTGTCAATAATTTTATTCGAATGTAATTGAAGCAGTTTTCGCCAAATCGAATTATATTTATAATTGTATAAAATGTATTTATTTTTTGGTCTTTAGATATTTTCTAATAATATGAAGGATATAATAAAATATTTCATGAACAATAATAAGGTTTCATCTAGAAGTTAAGCCTACACTCTCCAGGTCTGGTCCACCAAGCAATCACAAGAACGGAACGGAACAAGTGGTGGAGCGCTGACCGCGGCAATACGTAGCGCCATTCAACGATAACTCAGTTACGCCCCCCTTCCCCTCGAGGAAGTGACTGGATGCAAACTAACTACAGTTGCAATATGTGCTGCAACTGTAGTTATAACAAACTCCATCTAAGTTACTACACTGTTATACAAGACGTGCACGTGTACTCGTGCGGTACTGTCCGCAGAGAGGTGTCATCTCAGTTGTCGCCGTCTAAACATGAATACATCATAGTAACTAAATAGAATGTAACTCTAAGCTTAACAACACCTATTGGGAAACATTTAAATGTAAATCTTCTTTAGTATAATCAGTACCTATTACAATAAAAGATATTAAATTTGTAAAAATTATTTTTAATTTCTCTACTCTGGTGGTAAAAGCGGATGCATGAAGCTGTTTTTTAAGACATTTAATGGCTAAGAAATGATAACAAAGCAACTATGACTGGGTGAGATATAACAGATTCGAATGATAACAAACAAAGGAACAAAGAAAAAATCGGCTCGTGCAGACACTTTAAACTACTTAAGCGGCCTGTCGTTAGGAGCCCGCAAATTGCTGACAACTCTACCAAATGATGTTACAAAAAAAGTACAATATGATAAACATCTCGGAAGAAGCTTTTACTTTTTGGAAATAAAAGTAAAATTAGATACTGTCGGTGCAGTCGGCAAGGGTCTGTTACACGGTCATTGCAAGTTTGATTCCTATTCAAAGTAATATATAATTTTTAAAATATTTTTACCTTTGCTGCTTCATCATACTTAATAGTGAAAAACAGCGTTTCTTAACACTAACTCTTCTATGCACATCTCTCCTAATATGTAGAGTTTGTTTGAGAGAATGTTTTACAAAATTGTTTTTAACACAATTGAGGGCGTCGCAGCTCAGTGGCACGACGTCTGTCTATGCTATGCGGGAAAAAACGTAAAGTTTGATCACTTAATTGACCTTCAATGTTTCTTTGAAAGGCCACAAACTATGACTGTAAGCGCAGCAGGTAGTCGGTGCGATTTTTGGTGTCGAAGCAAAGCTCCGCTTTGAGTTCCGCCACAAGCAACGCAGAAAATGGGGAACGCAGTGTCTTAACACTAGCTTCCTTCTGTCTACTCTGTTGTGTGAGAGATACACCACGAAGTGGAAAAAAATAAATAAAGTAAAGCTTAAAATTAAACAAAACCCATAGAAATATGTTATGAAATATGATGTTGTTTAATAAGCAAATAATCGTTTTAATATTCTGAAATTATTACATCTAGGTATCTGTAAACCCATTGATTACACCATAATGTCGTATCGCCACGGCACGCTCCGTGAAACACTAACATTCAACATACACATACTGTTTGCATTACAATGTAAACAATAATTTCAATTCCACAGTGCACAGCGCCGGTGCTGGTGCCGGTGCCGGTGCCAGTGCTAGTCCTATAATTTGGAAAGGGCCTTAATCGCGAGCAATTTGTCAGCACCACGCTACGTTTAGAACTCCAAAACAAATATTTGCTGACTCATCCAATCCATCACGGGGATCATAATAACGCGGACTCAAATTAATACCTGCCTACATTGAAATAGATTCGAAAAAACCGCAACCAGCCTTACTTGGCACCTCGCGCCCCCGCCTGACGCCACGCAACTAACACTAAACATAGCGAAATAAGCGTTATTTTATATAGAAACACTGAACTGGAACATCTTGTTGAGAAGTCTTGAGTTTTCTGTCGGCTCGTAATATGGGCTTATTAGTAATGTTAATTTCTTAGATATTTCGAGTGAAAAAGTTTCGAATGGCATTTAGAGTGCTTTTAGAACAGCCACCGATATATTTACGTATAAACTACTGTTTTTGTGTATTTGATTACTTTATTAGATGCTATTATATTTTGGGAAGTTATAATGATGCAGTGCGGTTGCATTTTATTTCAAAGTTTTTTATTTAAGAAGTATATTAACATTTTACGGACATAAAGACGAGAAAAGACAAAACTCTACGTACTCTGCTACATGCGGGATGCTTCGTGAAGCTGAAAAAACAATATACCGACTATGTTATTAGTAGTTAGTAGAGAAGCTACTCTCTCCGGACGGAAACGACGCCGTCTTGATAGAGGAAGGTCTTTTTTAATGTAGACTTTTAAACATGCGCATGGACAGACTGGAGAGACAGAGAGAACTAAATGTCAAGACATTCCGTACCCCACTTTCCGCTGAATTACAGAGTTATTGCGTGTTAAGGGACCTGAATCATTAAACGAATAACTCCCCCGAGTCGACTTCAAACCCACTACCGTCGTGTTTACAGTCTCATAGACTTGTGCACTGCACAATGACGGCGTTCGTATACTACAATGTATTTTCTAAGCATTCGTTTTCAATACCATCAACCACTCCAATGTCAATAGAATAACAATCGACTAAACTCAATATAAGAAGTAAGTCTCCTCTAACGCCTTCACAAAAAAGCAACAAAGAATTTAAATTATCTAAATATTTGTGAACCCTTTACTTTTAATTGTAATATTTTATTTTATCGAAACTATTTTTGAATGAAATGTTAGAATGATATTTTAACAATAGGATTTCTATTCGATAAAGGGATATAAGTAATTTTATTGTATCATAGAATAGTATTGTAAGTACAGAACCAAGTATCTTTTACTTTTAGGGTTCCTCCTCAAACGGAATCCTTATAGGATCACTTTGTTGGCCGTTTATCCTTCTTTGAAGAGAATTTACCTCGAGATCGAGTAAGTAGTTAGTCCCTTGAAGCACAGACAAAATCAACACAATCAAAAGATACGAGCATGTTTCGATCTACAGTTACGAAATTTGGCACGAAGTGACAATTTATAATACATATAAAGAAAAAAAAACAATAATTGATACATAGGTATTTCAAATCATAACAAAGTTATATTTGTAGTTCAGTTCTTACAAAATGAGTGCATATGGGTATATGCACTCATTTAACTCAAACTTAACTTTGTCTTTTATAAGATGAAAATATAAAATAGTTAAATAATGATTTGTTGTAACTGCTCAACATAAGCTCAACATAAAGTTAAAAGATACATAATTACATGAATCCATGAGTGAACTACGTATCTCTATATAAATGTATGACAGGTCCAGTGCAATGGCAGTGCTCGTCTAAAGAGACTAGATCAAATATATGGGTCATAATCAGAAAAGTGGACATTTTCGAATTCGTAACGTAACTGATAAGTAACAATACTGATAATGTTTGTTACTAAACTGATGTCATAAGGCATTATACACAACAAAATAAGAATATTATATGAATAAAACTATTGGTTTTTTTTATTTAATGACACACAAATTAAAATTTTAAAGATTCAATCGTTGAATTAATAGATTATAAATGTAAGAAAACATAACAAAGTGACAATATTAACTATATAATAATGCTAGTTCGTAATAAACTTATATTTCTAGTTAGAGATCACAAAGTTAATGATAAAATTATTAATATTTTAAAGTGGGTTTCACCTTAAAATATATCAAAATTTGAGTCGTTATCACGGGAATTAAGTTGAATTCTTTGTAAGTGTTTATTTCGCATATCTTCATTAATGGGATTGGTCTGTTTAAGACGTTCTCTATATCTTTTTTGACATAGGAGTCATGACGCTTACTGAAAATAAAAAAATAGTTATCAATAGGTATTTAATAATATTTCATGTATATTGTCTAGTACAGAACCAATTTGTTTTTAAATAAAAGCCTCACCCGCTTGAGCTACATATTTATTAATGCACTATCTCCAGAGAAAAAAATATTACAAAATCACAACTAATTTCAGGAAGAATAAAAAATTTTTTTTAACTAAATCGGTTAAGCCGTTCTGAGATAAGCGTGCACAAACACATTAAACAAACAAGCAAACAGACAAAAAACTTAAAAATCATTATTTTTGGTTACTTCACGTTATCAAAAGTCATTAATTATTTTTTTCATATGCCAGCATTTTTTTTTTATATACATAATCTTCCGATAGTAACGTAATTATGAACTAGGCTTCATATATTCTCAGTTTCGTTACGTAACGAAATATAACAAAATTGAGAATAAAATCTGAGAAATTCTAACCTTTTTAAATATTTGCTCATAAGCCACGTGTTGCATGTGCAAGCACTGAAGTTCTTTTTTGAGATTTTGTAAAAAGACGCAAATAACATAAACAAGAAAACGAAATTATAGAATACTTACCAAAATAAAAGCCGTTTATAACCCTGAGATGTAATTTCACGCATTCCCTCTAAAACATTTTAGGGGTTCAACTGCTGCGAGAACACTACTGGTTGTAGCTACGACAGCATTGACTTTAAGAATTATGGTGCCACAATAAAAAATAATATTTAATATCATTCAGAATAATTGCGTTCATAATTTAATTGTACGTTACTAGCCCTGAGTAACAAAAAGACAATATTTTGGGACAAATTTACTTAACTTATATATATTATTTACTAAATTATGTATCAATAAAAATAGTCCAATTTAATATTATGACTAATGTAAAGTAATATAAACATATCTGAAATCAAATAAAACCATAAATATTCGTAACAAATCTATTTTTAAAAAGTAAAGTGGTGAATGGGACACGAAAAATTGTATGGAAGCATTTTGAAAGGATTTTTGCAACTAACAAAAAATACTATTATTAGCCATAATACATTTAAAATATTACAAAAATCTTTAAGTTAATAAGTAAATTTATCTTAAATGGCAAAATATTTAAGCTATCTTTAAAATTGTATTTTTAAAACGCATTCAAAGTAACGGGACAAGAAAAGACACAAAATGTACACTTTTTCTGATTATGACCCATATATTAATTTATTTAATCATTAACAGTAAGGCCATAGTATTCCAAAAGGTACCGTAGCGTAGTGGCCTCAGCTGTATATAAAATGAAAAGTAAAATGATCAAAATAATATGATTATCTTAAAATAATGAAGTGCAATATCAGTTGGAGCGGACAGTCTCTCTCTCTCTCTCTCTCTCTCTCTCTCTCTCTCTCTCTGGGCGCTCGAGTCGACGGACGCTCCTCGCTTTGTAATCCTGTTTGTTGTTTTATATTGGAAGACGCTCGGCCTTAATAGTCTTTATAGGATTACAAGATCTTATAAATGATCTTTTAATGAAATGTTTTTCGATTTGTTTTGAAAAAAATGATATAATTGAATAATACACTAAAAAATAAATCAGCTTCCCGCTGTATCCCGCACACAGCAGGGAACTCAACGCCGCGCTAGGCCTCAAGACGGAGCGAGGAAATGAAAATATACATTTAAATAAATATTTCAATCTCCTCGGGTGGGATCGAACCCATAACCAGTCGTTTTACAGTCACACACACGTTTTACAGTTTTACACTTTGTGCTTCTGCGCCACGACCGGCCTCTATTATTATAAAGTACATATTATTTTGAAATTCTCTCAAACCTAAATTACTTAAATACATTTTTTAAAAGATGTTTAAAAAATGGAACGTAGCGCAATTCTAACCAACGTCTCTGGTTTGATTTTAAAATGCCAATCCCTACATTCAATTTTTCATAAATTTAAAAAACTATTTTTTTCCTCAGTATGGAATAACACTTTAAAAATACAGAATAAAAAAAAGAAGTTTACTTAAACCTAGCGCCTGCTACTCCACTTAGTTCCTAGTAACGGCACTAACGCGGACAACGCCGTGCGCCGTTAACAGAACGGATATCTTAATAACGACGGGGAACAACAAGCTCGCGTCTCTCTCTCTCTCTGTCTCTCCGTCCCAGTCTCTCTAATTGCATTAAGCATCCATTTTTGTAAGCGCTCGGAGCCCGATCCAATTTCAAACTCATTTGTTAGAGCGTAAAACAATTATTAAAAAACGCCAGTGATTCAAGAGCAATTTTTGCCATTTTACATCACTTAGCGATGAAAAATGTACGAATATATGAGTATATACTCGTAATAGAGTGTTATTGAGCTTAGCGAGCGTTGCCTTCGATGACTCTGTGTTAGTATCCCTACTAGGCAATGTCACATACTACGCAATTTCATTTCACAACTACTGTCTGAGGGCTTCGTGGCTCAACGGCACAACTCCTACAGGTTCGATTCTCGGCCGGGTAAATGGATTATTTTAATTTTCACGCTCTGGTGACGAGACATTCAGCTTTCTGTTTATCCGCCACTTAACACGCAATGTCTCGAAAATTGAGCGGTGCGAGGGTATTAGAGTGTTTTAACATCAGGTTCGCTCTCTATAACTAAATATATGCGGAATATAGGGCAAAGTTTAAGAACAACTTAAGACAGTCTTCTCTTTGAATTTCAAAACTTTTTGTTTTCAGATCTGTCAGAACTGACAGATTGTCTACTGGAAAGTGTTCGAAACGTTGGGTTTCCAACAATGTGTAATGTCAAATATACGCAACTGATTACAGCCTTTTATTGAGTCTAAAGTATTAAAAGAGTCCACGCAATTTTTTCTCAATAACAACAATCAAGAAAACATCACATTTACTTCTTATAAATCCTATTTCAATACAAGAACAACAAATGAGACATTTAACGTCATTTCAAGCGTCTGCTGAGTAAAATGATTAGTTTGTAACGAAACCGTCTTAAGCATTCATCTCACTCAGCCCCCTGCCCCTACAGAGCGCGTGAACCCCTTCACGCGTTCCCGCAATGACGGCAAACTGGCGATAGCTGATCGACTGTGACGAGGGGCAATTGTTTAGATAGCATCTCTTTGTCGCGTAATGAAATAACGTATTGGTTTAACCGACTTGGAAAACTGTAAACTGGTGAGTGACAATGACAAAGCGATATTTACGACAGAGTGGTGTGCACATTGGCGATGGGCGTATATGTGTACATAATAATGTAATGTACTAATTCATAAATATTAAACTCATCTAAATATTAAGCAAAATATCTTAAATATATTTTTACATTTTTAAAGTATTATTAAACATCTAGAAAAGAAAACTATTTTTTAGGAAACGTATACAAAACTTAACGTATCGGGATTTAAATCCGTTTGGCGCTCCTTGGACGGTTTCCAAAATACGCGGATTAAAGAATCAAATATTTTACACACATTTTAAAATTATAGTTAAAATAACTAACATTATTATTTTATATAAAATATAACACTACAAACTTCTGGTAGCTTTCCTTTTATTAGTAAAAAAATGGTTAAGTGAGAACGTTCCGTATCAACTTTTGAATGTAGGCAGGGGGAACCTAGTGTAGCAGATACTCTGTTCCCTATTCGCCGCTGAATTTATCGAGGCAATGCGTGTTGAGAGGTGGAACTCAACGCTGGGCCAGAGCAAAGAAAATATTAATATTAATAAATAATAATTAATTCCTCCGAGTGGCGATCGAATCCACAACCCTCGCGTTACAGTCACACCTTTGTGCCGCTGCGCCACGACTAAATTGTTTTGTGTTTTCAATATTTACATTATACGTAGTGAACTGATGTAGGCACCACCATCCGACACCATTACTCACATAATCATATGTTCACTAGAAAGTTAACAGTTGTTCACTCAACTTTAAAGTAGAGTAAACGAAAAGTAAACTATAATTCCCATATCTAATACGGTGATCAACGCTGCACTCGCCGAACATGTTATTAGCGAGCGACGCCGCGGGACACCGCGATGCTATTCAATGAATCTATTGTATCAATAGGGTTCCGTAGTGTCATATTTTTTTCAAGTTGACGAATAATATTCTAATTTTCTAGTCTTGTTACTAGAGCGTCTTAATGGAAATAATCCATTCCCCGAGTGTAAACCGAACTCACAACCGTCTTGTTTATAGTCAGATGCTATATATTATATTACCTAGTTTAGTATTATTATCTGGATTGAACTGAATGAACTAGATCTGGAATTCGATCTACTTACATAACTAATGCTTGTTTATTAGGAGTGTGAATTCGAGAATAAAATTTAAATTATTTCCAACTTGTCTAGATGATTATTAATCATAGAAAAATTATTATATAATATAATATTATATAATAAAATATATAAAACTTGTCCGTCACTGAGAGACCGCCACACGTTGCGGGCTACAATTCGTATTAAATATAAAGTGTATACAGAACCCTGCAACGATGTAAAGCTTCGCTCCTGTCTACGAAGCCAGCGGGCGGTACAACTCGCTCTCAGATACTGTTATTGTAATCGAATCTCAACTAACGAGTGCAATTACAAAGCATCAAACACGCAGGGGTTTGACAAATGTATTACTTTTGAACCCAATTTATTTGTAACTAGCTGTTATACGAAACTACTTCCACAATCAAATTGCTTATGTTATATTTTTTTAGGTTCACGCTGTATTTTGCAAATAGCAGGGCAGACAGGAGGAGGTTAAAGCACTCCGTCACCCACACATCGCCTATATTTGGGGACATTGTTTGTGAAGTGGTGGAACTCAACGCCGTACTTAACTCATGTCCTGTTAAGACACGACGCGTCGGCCTTATATTATGTTAAATATTAAATCTATACAACGAGGAATAAACACAAGAAACTGGAGAACTCGTCAGGATCGTCTTGAGAGTTGGCTTTATTATACAGGGTGGAAGAGGCAGCGCTTCTTTTACTGAAACTGCATATAGGGTAAAATATTTCATACCCAGAATTAAAAAAAATAATCAAGGTACCTCAACGGTTTGGACGTAGGATTTTTTTTTCATTTCACGATTTTTATCCATACCTGTATTTCGAGTCACGCACACATACGTATGCGACGTTGTCGTTTTGACAGGTAAGTGTGTGCGTGCCTATGTTATACTTTACAAATGGCGTTTTATTTTAAAACGATAATTTTATTATTTATTTTGTTTGAAAAAAAGACTTTTTCATTTTTGAGAATTATTTTTTTTCCGAATTATATTAGGCTTTTATAGAGTAGTTAAAACTGTGGTTTCATTTAAAGTGGCGCTGACAATTCCACCCTGTATATATAGCTTCAGGCTGTACCTATAACATCAGTGTAGGCAGACAGAACCTGTGACACTGCGGTGCTCACTTTCTACCAATTTTCCAGATTTTGTGTTTTGATTAGCGGAATTCAATGCCGCGCTTTATTTCATTGCTTTAGCGAGGTAAAGAAAATAATGCATTGCCACAAGTGGGAATCCGACTTACAACAGTCGAGTTTAGAATTAAACGACCGCCTCATATTATATATATAAAGTTAAATTTATATAAAATTATTCAAAGTAATATATGTATTTAATGTATACATATAAAAAGCTAGCAATTACAACCGACATTATTACACACTATTACCATTTCAAACAGCATTATGACGTGACGAGAACAACAAAAGATAAACCACAACAAGAATAGCGGCGACCTCTCATTCAGCTCTACGTACGACACATGCACCCCTCCCGCTCCCCGCCACCCGCCCCCCGCGGCCGCCTCGTTAGCGATTGATAAACGTTGTAACACAATAAAAAACAAAATCAACAAAAAGAATTACATTGACTTCTCTACCACATTACCCTCCTCTACTCCCCTAACTCTACGTCCAATGTATTTAAGTCTACATTCCTAAGTCTGTACATGTTTTTAACTTTGTTCGTTGTTAAAAAGCGCGGCATTTGCACGAGGCGGTGACCCAATATGGCGCCTCCAAATAAAATTCAATTTTTCTATTTTTAATTGGAGGGTCGTCCGCCTGAATACGCTCATTTGTTATTTAATGGCAATGTTTTGTGTGTGTTATGTCGCTAGAATAAGATTAATGTGTACTTTGGGGTCCAGCCGAGCGGAGACATCAAATTATTGATGTAGTAAGCGAATAAAGTAAACAGCATCGACGGCTCGGTTGGGAAACAATTGGCTAGAGAAAAAAAAACAATTATTGATCTTGAAATTATGTTCATATTTACCTACAACCTGTTGTGTGTGTGTGATTTCAAAAAAATCCTGAAATCACACACACACAACATTTTCTGTTTTCTTTTCCCTTTTTGTTCAATGGTAGCCATTATTGAAGTCTATTATTATATAGAGTTTTTATTAGTTCCAATTATATTAAAAAAAAATATATTAAATGCAATTCCTTTAACTTTAATAAAACTTGTTAAAAAGTGACGAAAAATTAAGAATAGTGTCATGCAATACTAACTTCTTTATATCTACTCCATATGATGCAAGCAGGGCATGAAGACAACGAAATATAATTATATAAAAAATCACTCAACACGCAGTCTCGAAAATTGGATAGAAAATGAGGAACGGAGTGTCTTAACATTAGGTAACCTCCGCCTGTCCAGCTAATGCGGGTAAGCATCGCTCTACAATTCTTTTAATTTATAGTTTTATGTAGATATACACAAGTTCTCGGCAAGTATTATATTACTGGAATAGACTCTCCGGCGGCACAAAGGCGTGTGTTGGACAATGGCCTTGCATTTAGCGTAATCTCCGCCTGCATCGCGGTCTCGCTTGCGGCCGCCGCCTGTCATTACACGCAAACGTACGGAGATCTCGCTGATAGTATTGAGTTACTTTTGTCGAGTGACTGACTGAAAACGTACGTAAACTGTACATGGCTCACATTTCATGATTGTTTTTGAAAAAAAACTTGCATGGATATTGACATTTTTATAGTACCTATGTGTAATTACCCTGCTTGCACTTTTTTCTTTAGAGTACTTTTTGTTATTTATATAAAGTATTAGTACAATATAAAAATAGCAGTAATTAAATAACATTATTTAATATTACACTATGTTTTTATAAATCAAACCCATATTTGTCCAAAAAAATGGACACTCCTGCCTGACGAGTATTACTTGTGCTCGTATAAACTACAAATCGAACAAATAAACCTATAACAACGTTTAAAGTAAAAACTCAGTCTCAATAGGGTTTATACGAGTAAAAGGTAACAAAATGGTGCTTGAGTCGTCTAATCCGAGGTATGGTCACTTCAGCAGGCTCCTTTGTGACGCCTCATTGTGCATCACACCTCTGGAGTAACTCGAGTCGTGGAGCAGCGGTGAGGCACACTGGTCAGCTTTTATAAAAAAATATTATTAAACTTTTGAAAAGCTCGCTGAATAAAGTTCTTAGAATTTAAGCGGCGCGGCGTTTGGTTTTGGCTGAGTGGTATCGTACATTGTATTTGTGTTTGTGGAGTTTTTTTTAATAATTTTTGATGTGGATACGATTACTTATTTTGAGTTTCATTTCATTTTCCGCTGAATTCTACAGGCATTACGTTTTAAGTGCCGAAAGTCGACCCTGCTTTTCCTTGTTACCAGAGCGAGGAAATGAAAATATATTTTATTATTGCCTCGCGCGGTCATCCTGTCGTATATCTGGGTTCTATGATAAGTCAGGAGCGATAAGGAAATTCGATGAGAAATCCAGAGCCAAAGTCGCAATGATATGGCAGAGTAGAAACGTCTCTAGCGTCACCAAAATGAGACTCGTACCAACTCTTGTCTCGTACCAACTCTCGATCCGAAACAGGAAAAAAATTAAAGTTATTGTTTTCAAATAGAATTTAAGTAAGGAAGACAATAAGCAACTCCTAATAAGGTATTATCATGAGCGGCGTCTGTCGCGTGGCCTGCGAGCTCCGGCTGAGGGCTCACGCCGACGGGGACGATTGTGATACGTCCGCTGACGAATACTCCCATGCTTAAACGATAGTGATGGTATATACCCGGGTGTCGAGCGTTTTTAGATTCACGCTGTATCCCGCATATAGTGTGGTGGGTGATTAATATTAAGACACTTCGTCCCCACGCATCGTCCAACGTTCAAGACTTTGCGTATTGAGTGGACGAGCCCAACGCTCCGCTTTGTTTTGTTATGTGAGTGAGGAGGACCAAAAAAATAATTAATTTCTTCGAATGGAAATCGAACCAACAACCGTATTAGAAACAGTTAGATGTAGTGTAGTCACGCCACGAAGCTCAGTTCTCCATTTTATTTTAAATATACCCTTTATCTGGATTAATTACATTTATATGATATATTTTATTTTTATTGATATATTTATAAAATGTTGACCCGATGTCCTTTTCAAAGTCTCACTTTATAATACTTTCCTAATTAAACTAATTTTTAATAAATAATATAATGATTTATTGTACGGTGGTCGATATCGATAGTTCCATTGTTTGCTCTGCATCACTAGAGGGGCGGGACGAGAGCGCGAAATTGGAGGAAAACTTTCGTAAGGGGAAATGAAATGGGATTGATAAAAATTGGAACCAAGCCGCCCGGACAGGGACGGACTCGGGGAATATAGTAAATATGCTATTTAAAAACTATAATATTGGACATTGTGCCAATTTTGATTGTACCATTGATTTTGAAAAGAGCAACTGTTGTGTTTCTTGCCGGCTCTTCTCAGCAGAACTGCCTTCCGAACCGGTGGTAGCTTTTTGTTCATATGTACATTCGACGATTCAAAAGTGCTTATAATAATTGCCTATTTGAATAAAGAATATTTTGAATTTGAATTTGAGGTAATACCGCAATGTCCAATATTTATGTTTGAGTCAGATCATAGGATAAAAGATTGCGATTTATTTTACCAACCTAGAGACCAGCTTAGAGACCTATATTTAAAAACTTACCATTCATACAATTATATATATTTTTTAAACAACTTCAATTCATAAGGTGCACAAGTGTACATTTAAGTGTGATCAATATTAATTTTATAATAAAACTGACATAATAGTTCAAAACAAAAATAAAAGTATTGTTTTCGTCAATAACAATTACTGTTTATAAATGAAAGAAAAGCAAACTCCATCCCTGTATTTTCTGAGGGCACGAAATTCACTTAGCGTCGTTTGTCGAAGCTTTTCGCCTCTTGAAACTTTTCAATAGCCGGGAATCGAATTCCATCCCCTCCCCCGACACCCGCCACCCGACACCCGACACCTGCCGTAACCTGCCGTAACCTGCCGCCAACATATACACCAGTACGTAGCCCGTAGCGCGTAGCCCGTAGGTACGTCTTGCTGGTATTACGATATATAAACATAAGGATATGTTGAGTTGATGTGGAAATTGATGCTTCAATGTTCTATTGGGGCCGTCGTGGCGCAGCGGCACAGTGTTTGACTGTAAGTGCGATATACTATGCATGTGGGTTCGACTCCCACTTGGGGGAATGATTTAATTTCTGGGTTCCTCCTGCCTACTACGTCGTACGGGAGAAACAGCGTGAAATTAAACAAATGTTCTATCACAGATTGTTTGTTTTTTAAATGATTTTCGTTTCTTCCGGTAGAGCTGGGTAGAGAGAGTAGTGCTTGATCTCCCAAAAAAGATGCGGATACTTTATAAAGTGTAAGGTTTTATTTTCATTTATAACTTTTTTATTTCTTATTTATTTATTACGAAAAATATAAAAAGTTATAGAAGCATAGCAGCGTATAAATAGTAAACACCTATATTAGCCCCACTCTTTATCACAAACAAGTACATTAAGGACAATAGTGCAGATGATCCCGCAAAGGTGTTAACACGCAGGGGAGAACTTATGGATGTTCATGTTTACAGGGTGTTCTAAAGAATAGAGTACTTTACGAGTAAAAATAGAGGAATATTTATCATTGTATTAATATTTATTTATTGTACACTAGTGGCGTTTTGCCAGAGTGAATGACAAGTTAGCACCATGTAAGTTATTATATTAAGGTAAATTATAAAAGACTAATCATTTTTATCTTTTACACAAAATAAACAGACATAATGAAGAAAAGAACTAATCTGGCTAGCAAAATCTATTGACTAGGGATAAATATATTTCCCACCCATTTCGAGGCGTGACTTGCAGGTACCTTCATTAAAAATATTCATACATCATATTTTTTCTCAGTAAAATTAAATCCTACACCTATATTTTAGAGTTAAAATGAAGTAATGCTGTATCCTCTCTAGAGAAGTGTACGCATAGGGAATCTAATGTTAAGAAACTTGCGTGTAGAGTAGCAGAACTCAATGCCACGATTTATGTTATTGCCGAAACGAGGAAATGACGTTCCTCCGAGTGGGAATCGAACTCACAACCATCGCGTTTACAGTCATACACCGCAGCGTCACCAAGGCTTTAACTTATAAAACAAGAGAATTAAATTAGGGATTTACTCGAATACTAGTCAATAGCGAAGTGAGCGAAGTCACGCCAAGTTCGCTCTTCGCGTGTTGATTTAGGACGCACTTCTAAACAACTGACAACAACATTCCTACACTTGGAATGAGACAGTTAATTAAATCTTGCAACTCACGTGCCAAGCTTACTTCATTAACTAACAAAACTTGATATATACTCGTATGTATGTAAGTATTTGCAATATATCATTTAATATTTATACAGAACTAGCGGCCCGCTCGCGGTTTCACCCGCGTGAACTATGTTATTATTAATTTCTGTCTCCATGACTCCTAGTATTTGTAGTAACGAAGTTTCATACAAACTTTCGACCTCAAAAACAACCTCTTAGAAGTCGAATATTGCAAATTCCCGTCTTAGCGAGCACCTACGTCTTATAAGCAACTCCTATTCAAAATTTGAGATTCTTAGCACTTGTAGTTTCTGAGATTTCGTAATGAGTGAGTGACCTTTCGATTTTACATATACCTATAGATAAAGGTTATGGTCGCAGATTGTTACTATTGCTAATTTACTGTACCTAGTTTAGGCGAAATATAAATATACAGAACTGGAGACTCAAGTATGTCTTCGTTCGCTTAATGTTACTGTTATATTATAGCCAAAATAAAATATATTTTTGTCCATATTTAATTTTACAAACAGCCTGTACATTCAAATTGATTCCATATTCTCCGCGCGCATCAAACCGTGAAATGTCTCACTCGTAATCTATGACCATTAGGCGTTAATATACAAAATGTTACACTCGACCACTGAATTACTTCTTCATAATTCCAATATACAATTATAAACCTTTGCCGAACTTATTAAGATTCAAAATCCTGCAAAATAATTTTCATTTAAACCGAAATGCGTAACGAATTTGTACACCCTCCCAATAACTTTGAATTTTTAAAAAGTTTAAGCTATTCTAGTCTTTAGCTTATAGCAAATATATATTAATTTTGGTTGTTTCTATTTTCTATGGAAGTAGCGTGTTATATTTTTTTGCAATATTTCTCCATAATCCCCATAGAAATGATTATTAAACGAATATAACAGCGTGAGGTCGAGCTGTTTAGGAGATTACACGGAATTATGTAGAGCCCATTGAAAATTACATTTAATGATATTAATAATGTGACACATTTTGTAAGGAGCGCGCTTTATTATTGTAGGGAGTTTCGATACTTAGAGGATAAGGCGATAATCAGTATTGAATATTAAAATTAGTTAGTAAGTTTTCCCGCTCTGGTAAGCACAGAGTGCTCAGGAAGTCGGGGTTCAGTTTCACCGCGCTTTGTCCCGAAATTTGCGTGAAAAGTGGGAACCGGAGTGTCGTAACACTATATTGCCTCTGCCTACCCTGCTGTATGCGCAATACACCATGAACCTGTCTGTTGACACCTGCCTGCCTGTTGAGAGTCACACGCTTGTGTTCCTCGATACAACAATATTACTGTCTCAAATATAATATTACTTTCTATTATTACTAAAATATTTGTCTTAATAAGAACAGGTAAATGTGTAATATAAAAAGGATATAAATATTTTATATACTTTTTTCTTGTGTAGTCCATAAACAAAAATATATTAATAAGATAGAGAAGCGATAATTTAAATGAAAATACATGTAGTTCGCCGGCAATTGTTCCGACTTCATAAAAAGTAAATTAACGTTTTGCATCCGCTTCAAATTAAAACCCGATGAGTCGAGGCATTGCATTTGAGGAAGTAATAAAGAAAATGCATTCAGCATCCTATGTTATTTCTGAGTGTCCAAGGTACGAGCGGTTGGATACATATATTTTTTACTTACATTATAAAAGGGAAGTGAGGGATAACCTAGTGTTGAGTCACTCTTTTCTCCTTTTTTATGTATTTTAGATAAATCATTTATAGATTTAATTTATCAGTATAATAAAACCTATGTGTTTAACAAAATGATGCAACTGATTATGGATTATTAGTAATTTATTTAGGTTTAATAAAGTTATTTACCGTAACTTATTGGTATAGCCTGACCACACCCGACCACCATCTACAGAGTCTGCAGGGTCTGCAGGGTCCACAGGTTCCACAGGGCGGCCGCCCCGCGCCCGCCCGCGCGCCGCACCGTAAAACAACACAATGAGCAAGTGCCGTTAATACGATTAAGTTCCCATTTCCCGTTCTCTCTCTATTTCATTTCGTTCGCAATTAGACGAGTAACGAGCTTCTATACTTTATCGTCGATGTTGTTCCCGAGGCGCGCCTGGTTCATTTTTATTTGTTGTTCCATTTATGTTTGAAACATTGTAGATATCGCTGTGTGCTGTGTGCTGTGTGCTGGTTCTTATCTTAAACACTTAACACACTTATATTTAACAAATTATAAGTATAAGTTGGAAGTTGTTCCAATTACGGGCAGAACGTGGAGTGTCTCAATTCTAGGTTCGTTCTGCCTTCCCGCCGCGTGGCCGTGTGTTGTACTGAGAGACTCAATTATAATTTTTGCTATAATATATCGTGTCAGTATTGTCAGCATTTCATTACACACATGTATATTATTTTAGTAAGAATTCTTAAATATAAACTAATATGTAGTAAAATTTGAAATCAAAGAGCGACTGTGAAATATATAATGTACGTAAGTTTGTTACACTAATGCTAAACAACTAAACTGATTTGGATTGAAATTTTATTGATTTAACCTGACGTTGGTTATTATTGAATGTTTTTAACAATCTACAACCACCATCGCCGCGAATTTGGAAAATTAGATTTAGAAAAGTTGATTTTTAACACTTCAAAGAATTCTTGAATATAGAAACATGGTTCTTGAAAAATTTGTTTTTTTTTGATAATGCTTTTGCAACAACCGTTGTTACTTGCTAAAATATATGAAAACCGCCGCGAACACAGAATACATGTAATTTAGCCTTCAGTGCAGGACCGAGGGAATCATTATATTTTATAATATAAAGAAATCAAATGTGCCGCCTCCTTGAACTAATCCTCGTTACAAATATATCAGTTTCGCACTATTGTAGAGACGGACAATGGTTTTGCGTAACACTTTGCAAACATATTAAAGCGATGATAAAATAAAACTTAAGCTAAACCCAACCTTATTGTAATGTGATAAAGGAATATCTCTTTCTCCATGATGCTCAAATTAATTTGTAAGTCCGTGCCAAATAAACGTATTGTATAAAACCGCCAACTAATACAATCTAAAATTTTCTTTCACATCTCTAGTCCTCGACTTTACAATAACGCAGTAAGAATCAAACTAGTTTGAACTTTTTTTTTAAGCCTTAAGTGATTACAAGGTGTCAGATTTGACGGTTTTTTGTAAGTTTGCGCAAATCTCAAGAACTCTATTATTACATGTTGTATTGTATGACGTTGTTTGAAAACATGTGTCGGCTTGAAGTAAGCTGAAGATTAACACTTTTGTGATAAACTACTTGCCGCTTCAGTTAAACTGTAATGTCTCGAAAATTTTATATAAAAACGTTCTATAGCATTTGTATTAAAAAACTTTAAATAATGAAATTAACTTGAAAATATTAATATTAGCGATAAGAGCTCTTAGCACAATGTTATTAATGTTATGCGTATTTCTTATAATAATAATAAGCATATATTATTTTATTTTAAAATGTAAATAAAATGACTTGAGTACTTAGAAATCTATAGAAATTGAAGAAAGCAAAATTTGATTCAGACCCTCACAAACGTACAAATATATTTAAGTATTTAAATATTGTTAAGTATTTATAACAGCAAGCATATAAACACTGTACCTACTGTACCTACATGTTCCATATATCTACATATATGATATTTAAAACAGCTCAAACATGGAATCATATAAAGATGACATCAC
The DNA here is from genome assembly GCA_016802625.1 of Heliconius numata. NCBI lineage: Eukaryota > Metazoa > Arthropoda > Insecta > Lepidoptera > Nymphalidae > Heliconius > Heliconius numata. The sequence goes on from JAEBDU010013219.1 coordinate 165,964, forward strand.
ATTGAAACTAACACACACAGCCTTTAAGTAAGATAAGTGTAGAAATATCTAGAACAAACACACAGGCACAGGCTTCATTAAATAAAAGATATATAAGTAAAAATAAAAAAAGGCCAGTGGTGGTGCAGGGGCACTAAGTGTGACTGTAAAACCGACTGGTTAAGGGTTCGATCCCCATTCGAAGAGATGAAATATTTATTTAAATTTTTATTTCCATTTCTTCTGCCACTCACCACCAATGCCTTCAGAATTCGGCGGAAAGTGGGAACCGGAGTGTTTTAACACGGTTCCCTATACCTACTCTGCTGTGTGCGGGATACAGCGTGAAGCTGATTTATTTTTTATTTATTTAAAAAAAAACTTTTGGTATAAGTTCTCCCTTTATTCCTAGCAGGGTAGTCAAAGGCAAAAGAGCACCCAACGGGTATCTGCAACTGCAAGACGAAAGAAGTATCTCTCACCTGCTGTTCCACTGTCATATTATTTTAAACATATGCATTTACGTGACCTTCCCGGAGGAAGGTCGTATCATCGATACTTTTTCTCGAAGGTTAACCGAGTACTTCCCCTGCCTCTCTGACTAGTTGCTTTTGCTTCATAAATCTTTATTGCCATTCTTTCGATGTGTCTAAATAACCCAAGCACGCCCTTCTTCATTCATTATACATCCGAGAATGTGACAATGAATGAAGAAGGAGCTGGGCTCGCTTTAACTCTATGATGATCTAAAGTAACCAGAGCTGGTGTGAAGTAAGTATGTATATCTCCTAGTATATAATAACTGCAAATATTACTTCCTTCACAACTAATAAAAACACCAAACACCTACAAAATAGTAATAAACAGTCCTCACAACTCAATCTCAAAAACTAATTGCGAAAGCTTTTGCAAAATCGCTTACGAATAATCGCTCGCCAATTAACACTGCTTATTTCCTTAATTTTGAGCGATTGCCCGTTTAAAAACGTTGCATTCCAATACACTATTTTACAAACGAAACCGAATTCTATATTAAGTACCTTAAAGTTAAATATCCCATACACTTTATCTCTTAAGACATGCTGATTTCCAAGTCAATTAGTGTTAAAGTATTTTATACTCTATTGTAAGTAAATAAGGGTTATATTGTAATGTACTAAGCGACGAGCAGAGTTAAATGGGAAATTGTGAGCTAACTCGGCGACGCGGACGTCGGAATAAAACAACTCCTTGCGCTAATAATGAGAGAGGACGCGCAGAGTGGGGGGGGGGGCAGAGGGGACCCACCAATGTTGTATACCTCTTATTGCAGTGTCTTTCTGAGTACAGAAGGTTGGTAGATCATTGTAGTTGGTCGGTTGGTTGGGTTCGATTCCCATTATAAAAATTGAACACCTGCATTTTGTCGCCTTGTGGCCTCACTCACTCAAGTGAGGAACGGAGTTATTTCTGTCTGCCCTTCCATATGCTTGATATAGTGTTTATTAAAGGTACATACGATACATACAGTACGGTCTTTACAAGCTCTATATCTTTCACAAGTATTTCTTCTTTGTCCTAGGTGAAGGTAAAAAAACACAGGTAGTGTTTTTAATTTTTATATTATCAATAATTTATTTAGAATTAGTTTGAATATTTTAAACTATTTTATTTATTCGATACTCAGGAAAGATAAATACATTTTAGCAAAATAAAAATTTGACCGTAGCGGGGTTTGAGCCCGCGCCTCTTGGAAACCGTCCAAGCGCTCTGACCGCTAAGCCATACGTTCTTATTTACTAATGTTTTGTAACGCTTTTATTAGTATGAACGTTACCTACTTAATTTGAAATAAGAATATATAGTTAGTTTTTTCAATTTCAACGCGTGAACCACCTCCGTAGTGTACCTACATGCGAGATACTCTAGTTGTCCAAACGGCAAAGCTAACTAAGCGCTCATTGAGAACACACACACACACACTCGCCCTTGCAATACTTCTTTAATGACTAAATATTACCATTTAACTATACTAATATTCATTAAATACATTTATTAAATTATTTTCAGTTTTCAACAGGATTAGTAAAACAAATCCGAGAAATTAAAAAGCACAAGGGGCACAAGGGTGTGACTGTTGTGCGACGATTGTGGGTTCGATCCCCACTTGACAGAATTAATTATTATTTATAAACATTTTCTTCACTACCAAGGAAATTAACATGCCTCGAAGAATTCGGCGGAAAGGGGAAAACGAAGTGTCTTAGCACTGTGTCCCTGTCGTGCGCGGGACACAGCGTGAAGCTCATTATAAAATATCTTCGTAAAAGAAGTTGATTATATTAAGCCTTAAGATACTTATCTACTAGAGATATCAATAATAATGCAATCATTTCACAAGTAAGTTTTTTATTAAATATGTCGAGAAATATGACAACACAATTAAATAAGAATAAAGAAGGTTACCTATATACATAATTATCATTTGAAATAAAACTATTTGTAAAGTACATTTAACAATTATAATAATTCTTGTCATTATATTGTAACGTAATAGTAAATTAATAAAAGAAAATACATTGTTAATACGAGTATATATCATTGGATTTAATCATTCCACAGGTACTCAGATCTGGGACCATTTTTGATTTATGTATATTTTTGTATAAAATGCATCATCAATATTAGATCACTTACCTTCTTTTAATATTTACATATAATTATTACTTAAATGCTATGTTATTCTTAATTACAACTTTCGTAAAATAGAAGATTGATATAATAATCTACTTTTTTACATATAGTACTCAATACTTTAAAATTATTTACAATAATTCCTTAAAACTTTCACACTTATTATTGTTAGCGCCACCTGCTGCCAGATACGTGTTACGACACCAATTAGAATTTGGTATATTTTATTTTAAATATAAAATTATAATTAAACTAGAGTCATCTATCTCTCAGTAGCGAATCATGTGCTTTTAGTTCCCGCTTGTGTGTAAAAATTCCCACTAAATGCACGCCGCGTACTATAAATCATAAAATTATAAGAATCTCCACATATCTTTTACTTTAAAAAGGTAAATTATATTTTATTTTTTCGTAATCTGTAAATTAAAAACTATTTTAAATGTACTTGTCATAACTAGCGCCATCTATCCTTCAGTAGCGAGTCTCTGCGGTTTCAGTTTCTGTTCGTGTCTAATAATCTCCGCTAGATGTCGCACCGCCGTTTCCATATCGTCCATGTTTATTTTGCTGAAAGTGAGTCGTACGTATTGACAAGGAGCGCTCCCGTCGTAGAGGAAGGCCTGTCCTGGTACTAACATAAGGCCTCGTTCAAATGCCGTGTGGAAAACCTGAAATTATAGACTGCGTAAGAATCCAAATATAAAAGGACTTTTAAATTAACTACGATAAAAATGTCATTATTGTCAGTACCTAATACTGGTATAACAATAATATTGTATATCGGTTATGTGACGTGTCGATTAATGTACCACAGAGTAAAAATCAATTAAACTTAAAACGTCACGAGCCTAAATAAAGGTAAACGCTTTGTTCTCTTAACGTACTGAACAAGATGTACCTAAGTAAAGTCAAAATAATTTTCAAAATAAAAACATCAGCTTAATACAACAAATTATTATAATTTCTCATTTTTTTTCAACACAAATTTTAATTAAATTCTCGTGATAAGATAAAGCGTTTATCGCAACACTTGTTATTATAATTTGCAGATTAAAATATTTATTATACTTTTTTTACAAATACGTAATTGTTATCATGTTTTCGTTCGAGTTGATTTCTTAGTAACTATTTAATCTTGCATAAAAAGTATATAATCAAACGAATTATACTTAGGTATATTAGAAAATTAAAATCTTAGTCACATATTACATGTATTTAAGCTACAAAAATAATAAAGAATATTTTTTAAGCCTAGTATTAAACTGAGTAAGATGATTCTCGTTTTTTTTATTGTCTGAAGTCTCAAATTCATATAATCTGAATTTTAGAAATGTCGCCTTTGCCTTTGCTAGAGCAGTCAAATGAAATAATTTCAATATAGACATTCCTTCGGCCGTCATGGCGTAGGTATAGGTACAAGCGTGCGAATACGCTACCGTTTGTGGCTTCAATTTTCATTCGCAGAAGTGAAACATTTAATATTATTCTTTTACTCCAGTAACGAGGCAAATCGCGGCGAAAAATTCCGAAAATACGCAATTCCTTAAGAATTGAGTGAAAAATGCTGAAAGAAATTGTCTTGCCATCCCTGCTGTGTGCGGGTTAGAGCAACGAGCTAAAAAAATATTCCCTCGTAAGAAGATTAATGTATTTAAATTTGAATAATATGTGTCAAAATGTTGAAATGGAATCTGTCTTGCTACTTTTTATTATCATTTCATAAATTATAAAAAATAATTTTTAAAAAATCACTTACCATATTATAAACATCATCAACACCTCTAACTCTCAGCCAGTGGAACAGCCCCGCCTTAGGCGAGACCCAGTCCCCGAGCCCCGCTACGCCGCAGAGCGCGTCGCTGAGGGCGCTACGCCGTAGCTCGTAGAAGGAGCGCGTAGAGTGCAAGTGGGAGGCGAGCGCGCTACGGTTTGAGAGGAGGCGGTAGAGGATTGCCTGGAATTATAATATAAATAATAATTATTGTTATTTAATAAATATATCCTTTCTCGTAATATTTTGTTTTAAAGTTTAAAAATCAATATATTATAGCGAGAAACAACTTTTGACTTAATCATTTCATTTTGAATGTTTTGTCTCGTAACGGACTAAAAATAATTTAGCACCAAAGCGCAATCAAGATTCACTCAAAAGTGAATCTTGATTGCACAACTGTGTTAGTACAGTTAGTACTGTGTTGTGATGGAGTCCAAATTCTTGTCTCTCGTAGTCTTCAATTTCACACTTGGTCTCGTATTCTTCTTAGGTGTGTGATAAGAACAGAAGACCTAGAGGTAAAACACTCCGTAAATCAGTCTCTTTCGCAATTCAAAACGATGAGGAGCGCAACTAGTAATCACATTTTACTTCACCAGAACGAGGAAATTAAAAATGATAAATTCCCCGATTAAGAATCAAACCTATATACAATCAGACGCTGTTCCACGGCGACACCGAGGCCTCACTCATAACAAAGTTCGATGCGCATCACACAGGTTAATTTTAAATCCGCTGGTTGCAAAAGCTGAAAGATAAGCCACTCGAATGTGAAATGTTTTTCACATTCGAGACATAGTCCTTGCACATTATCTACTAATTGCTTTTTAGATTTGACGTGTTATCGTTTATCACTAAGTTATAGTTCATCAAATAAAAGTACTCTAGTACTCGTCGGTATATAAACAGGACTCACGTCGTTGCGGATGTTTGTTTCACTGAATGAAACTTTACAGTAATAAAGGTGCTGCGATCGGAAATGTCACTTCACACTAAATTTTTAGGTAAAACTATATCTCACCTGAAATACTTTGATATTTGAAAATACATTCTATAAGACCATACGTCTTAAACACTAGAGTTTTTTTAAATTTCACGATGTTTATCCCTATCTGTATGTCGTGTGACGCAGTCACGCATAGATGCCAATAATGTTAACACATACTACTACAAAAATACTATTAAAGGTTTAACAACTTTCAACTTTGACGCCAAAACTTACGCTCGATTTCGGAATGAGGTGTGTGCGGCGGCCTCCCTGCGGATAGGTTTATGTGCGCGAGCGTCGTCATTAACAAATGGCGTTAATTTTACAACGATTTTGAACAAAGACTTTTTAATTTTTTTGAAAATTATAGAGTAATAAAAACTGTGGTTTAAAGTGGTGCTGACAAAAACACTCTGTATATAATATAAAATAATATAAAGTGATAACTTTCTTCGGGTTATCTGAGTTACTCGCTAATGAATACTTATTTATGTTTTAACACAAGATTTATGAATGAATAATAAAAGTAACCATTGCTTTTACGATCGTGTCCCGCTAAGGTGCCGTCTAAGTTTACATTTTTTATATATTTTCTAAAATATTTTTCTTTCTTTAACTATTTCTGATAACTGTCGACTGCCACTATAAAATGCTAAAATGCCATATACATACAGATTATTCAGGTAGGTAGATACAAAAAATCTATAAATAATTAATTTTTCGACGTAGTTTTGATCTTATCTTTTTTAAAACGTAGACTTAATGATCAAGGTCAATTAAGAAATAATACTTTTTATATTTCCTCCACAGCAGGTACAGTGATAAAAACACGTAAATAAAAAAAATAATTAAATTCAAGTATTTCTAGCGCACATACAAAAAAGTTATTTACTACTTAGTTGAATACTTAATTATTATTTGCGTATATTTCGAAAGGTCTTGGCGCAGAGGACTTGGACCTGAATTGTAAACGAGACGTCTGTTGATCCGATCCTAACTGGGGCGAACTTTAACGAAATTATACTTACATTATTTTTTAACATTTTTAAAGTGTTATTCCACACGTAGGAAAGATAAATAGTTATTTAAAACGACAATATAAATAAGTTGTAACAAGCGTACAAGAATTTCGACGCAGCTTGAGGAGATCGCTTTGTTGACTTAGTGGTCAGAGCCCTGCTATATGCGGGATATGAGAAAAAATAAATAATAAACACTGACCTGCGCCAAAGTGCAAGAGTGCAGTATCTCCGCCTGCGCGTGCAGCTCCGCGCGGTGCAGGAGCGCGGTGGGCGCCGTCATCCAGCCCGCCCTCAGCCCCGCGCTGATCACCTTCGACAACGAGTCCAGGCGGATGACCCGGCCGCAGACGTCCATAGACAGGAAAGATGGGGGTACCGCCTGGGTTTTGAAAAATATTATGTTTAGTCTATATTATATTTATGTCCACTAAATATAAGTAGTTTCACCTATTCACAGAATACCCAGAATTCAGCGAAAGTGGTACCTAAACGGAGTGTCTCAATACCAGGTCCTCTGTTGATGTTTTCTGTTGTACTGATGATGGTTTTGTAATACATTAATATTATACCACATAGACAAAAATAGTAAAAAGTATAAACTCTCCTCTGAGAGGGAGGAGTGCGCCGCCACGATTATTACATTACATTACTGCATAAAAAATATGTCAATGTAAATGTAAATAATAAAAAATAAATAAATGTATGTAGATAGGTATTTGTACTCATAATAGTAGTTTTTAGTGCCGAAATTATTCAAATTGTAAAATATACCATTTGAATAATTTCAACAGTAAAAAACATACAGAACTTATGAATACGGTTTTAATTTGATGACCTATCGGAACGTCACCGATAACAAATAAAAAAGTACTTGTAAAGTAATGACTTGCACGAACTTGTCTTATGAAATACATAATAATTATATAAGTAGGTATACGAAAATCATTTCTTACTTTCTCTTGACATCACACTATCATATTATTATATAAAAGTTCTTGAGGCCGCATGTACTCTTTACGTAAACGCGACAGGTGTGGGGTTCGATTCCCACTCTGGGTAATGACCCATTAATTCATTAATTATTAAATTTTTTGGTTTCCCCGTTCTGTTAACAAGGCAAAACGCAGCGTTGAATTCCGCCAATCAATAGGTAATGTAAAAGTAGGAAAAAAGCAACCTATTGTAGAAATGTCAGGTGGTAAGTATAAGAAAATACTTAATAACCATAATTTACTGTTCCTCTTTTACATATACACACTTCTAACACTGTTTCTATATAACACTTTACACTTATACACGTTTTAAAACGCATAGTTCCAACAATGACACTGATTTTAAATACTTGAACACTGTCACAATTTTACACCTTACGACAGGCAGAATAACGATGTACTGACTCAATCCTTCAAAAACGTCACTTTTTATAGCCGTTCCCTTCCTCTTTTATAAATAATTATGTGGGTATTATTATTTTATTCTCTGTAAAATACCCTCACACTGACAATTGTCTTACAGTTCGGCCGTCCTGCACCGAAACACGACCTCGTGTTTCCACAAAAACAAAACAAAAAGAGAATAACTATGGTTCATAACTATTACATAATTGACTCTTACATAATTGTAACAATGTCTCTTACAAAAATGATTTACAGCTTTCACAAACAATATTTAAAGGCAATCTGCCATGTTAAACTAGGGCCAATTTTTACCCACGTAACCTGGGTCAATCTGCTCATCTGAATCTAGAGCAATCTGCTAACCTTAACCTGCGGCAATCTGCCCACTTTAAACTGCGACAATCTGCCCACTTTAAACTGCGACAATCTGCCCGTTTTAAGCTGCGGCAATCTGTCTATTTTAAGCTGCGGCAATCTGCCCATTTTAAGCTGTGGCAATCTGCCCATTTTAAGCTGCGGCAATCTGCCCATTTTAAACTGCGGCAATCTGACCATTTTAAGTTGCGGCAATCTGCCCATTTTAAGCTGCGGCAATCTGCCCATTTTAATCAGTGGCAGTCTGCCCAACTAAACCTGCAAAATCTACTCACCTTAACCTACGAAAAACTGTCCACCTTTACTTGCGGCCATCAGCCCATTTTAAACTGCGGCAATCAGCCCATTTTAACCTGCAGCAATCTGCCCATTTTAATCTGTGGCAATCTGCTCACCTAAACCTGCAAAAATCTACTAACCTTAACCTGCGGAAATCTGTTCACCTTAACCTGCGGCAATCTGCCCACCTGAACCTGCGGCAATATGTCCCTCCTCACAGTGCTCCTCCTCGACTCCCACTGGCTGCGAGCCAGCAAAGATTAGAATCCTCCGTGAAACGTGGCGGCAGAAGCCTGCTAGGCACCTTACGGAGTCAATGATGATGTTGTCACCGTTGATAGTCTGCTTGAGGTAGCTCGCAGCAGCTACCTGCGCGTCTACTTGGCCCAAGTTGGTAGATGATCAGCTTTGCGGCAATTTGTCCCTCCTCACAGTACTCCTCCTCGACTCCCACTGGCTGCGAGCCAGCGAAGATAAGAATCCTCCGTGAAACGTGGCGGCAGAAGCCTGCTAGGCACCTTACGGAGTCAATGATGATGTTGTCACCGTTGATGGTCTGCTTGAGGTAGCTCGCAGCAGCTACCTGCGCGTCTACTTGGCCCAAGTTGGTAGATGATCAGCTTTGCGGCAATTTGTCCCTCCTCACAGTGCTCCTCCTCGACTCCCACTGGCTGCGAGCCAGCGAAGATTAGAATCCTCCGTGAAACGTGGCGGCAGAAGCCTGCTAGGCACCT